>CM040914.1:4735664-4870664 GCA_023029165.1 Gobiocypris rarus | reverse complement strand
GGCCATCTTGGTAAAATCCCTGGACAGATGGCTTCTAGTCACACAAGTACAGCTTCCATCTATTCGAAAGAGGAAAGACAGAAATCTCAGTTCATCTTACAGTAATGGTATCATCAGCATGGCTCTCTTAGCTCGTATTAGGTTAAAAATGTATTTTTCTGTTTGGTCCTGCAAACGCATTTATTTTTATAGGCCATGTTGGCTTCTGAAGTTGAATAAATTTACATTATATTTACATTTAGTCATTTAGTAGATGCTTTTATCCAAAGCAGCTTGCAAATGAGGAGCATCATAAGCAATTTATCATACAAGCGCCAACAATGCTCACGAAAAAAAAAAAAATAAAAATATTGAGGAGGCTAGAGCCGAAGTAAACTGGTGGAACAATAAAAGAGAAAAGAGGTGGAAGTGGTTTCTGTGTTAAGGAATTGTGGTTGTGGTTTGAGAGAAGTGCGTACAGAAGACATGGGGATGCGATATGGGTCATTTGTAGTTGATGTTATCATGTATTGTGGTTTTAAAATATTCTCTGTGAATCTATTCCTGTGATAGCAAAGCTTTTTCAGCAGCCATTACTCCAGTATCCAGTGTCACATGATCCTTCAGAATCATTCTGATTTGATGCTAAATAAATATTTCTTATTATTTTTCATTGTTGAAAACAGCTGTGCTGCTTAATATTTTTGTGGAAACCACGATACATTTATTTTACAGGATTATTTGATGAATATAAAATTCAAAAGATCAGCATTTATGTAAAGAATAAATCTTTGGTGAAAGAATAAATGTATTTAAATGCACAATATGTAATTTTTCACCACGTTTATTAAAAACAAAGGCATAGTTTGATGACGCCTTGATTTTGTGGAGCTTTTATTATGCCGCAGACGACCACTTCCGTTTCTTCGTATTAGATACATTATTTGAGCGTGTTGAAAGTTACAGTGCTGCTCTGTGTTCACTCGGCTGCTATGAGACACTTGATGCACACTGCAGTAAGCTAAATGGATATTAGGCATGGTAAAACATGGTACTCACGGTAAATGAATGAATGAATCCAAACAGTTGCTCACCTGTCTAATAAAACACAATACATTAAAGCTACTTTGGTGTTTCCATGGTTTATACTAAATAAAACGAGAAGGGGAACACGGGTATGATGTTATTGATAGCACAATGCACACGGTCCTGATTAAAATTTGACTTATTTGACTTATTTCTCTGGATTTAAAGGGGGGGTCTAATGCTATTTCATGTATTCTGACTTATTTACACTGTTAAAGAGTTGGATTCTCATGCTAAACATTGCCAAAATTTACAAAAAAAAAGTATTGGAAGTATTTCTGTGCCAAATACATTCCTTCAAGTTTCAAAAAGTTTTTATTTTTGTTTATTTTTATATGGTATATATACTCTGTATAAAGTCATAAAGGGAAATTGCTTGTCTGGGCACTTCTCCTGGATGAGCACTTGGGCACATCAACCAGAAATAGAGCAAGAGTGTCAACAATGAGCTTTGCTCGGGTTACAGAAGCCGTCGACAGCGCTGTCATTTTGTTTTTAGACCACGAAATCAACAATGTCACTAAAGTGTGGCTTTGGTTGTGAGGGAAAGATAACCTTCAGCTTCCCAAATAACCCAGCATTAAGGAAACAGTGGATTGTTTGTTTTTCCGGAGCAACAACAGAGTTGTGCTTTGTTTGTTCCCAGACATGAGTCGGAACCGCAGGCGGTGAGTGAAACTACATCAAATATCTGTTTTGTTGGCAATCATGTGCATACGTGCATGTAAACAACATGAACGTTCTTAATGCTCTTAACTCTTTAGCTCCACCCACTGCACGCCTCCACGAGTTCGGCTGTTTTCGGAAAGAATTGGTACAGCGTATCTGTGTTTTATAAATATGATAAAACTAATATGAAGGAGATATGAAGGACGCATTACAACTCTAGGTACTCAAGATTAACAAGAGAAACTGCATCGGTTATGTACCCTTTAAACATTCTTGGGAAAAAATTGGGATAATATGAGTACACAAGTAAACAAAATAATATTTTTTGATCCAAAAATTTTACATATTGTGCCTTTAATGTCATATTTGATCAACGTATAGTGATTGTTTGCAGAAAAAAAGGTATCAATTACTTACTAAACCCAAACTTTTTGACCAGAGTTATTCTGCATTATTAAATGCAACAAAAAAAAAGTAAAAGACAAAATAGAGAAAAAAGTGCTTTTTGTTAAGGAATTGTGGTTGTGGTTTGCATGGGTTATGAGTTTGCAAATGACTTGGCCAATTTTGGTTTATTTTTGCTTTTTATTTTAATTTTTATTTAAAGCACGCCATGTTAATGAATAGTATTGGGTGGGTGAAAATGCACCTGATTGTAGAGTTGATGGTGAATAGTATAAAATTATTATAATTTTTTTCATAAAGTTTCTATAAAGTTTGACTTCAAATGCAGCCTCATCATTCAGCATCACCAGCATTATATCTTGTTTCCCCTGAAATTGAATTAAGTGAATTCAATTGACACGTCACATCAGTCAGAAAAACTGCCTTGAGCGTGGATTTGTCATCTCTCAATGGTGCCAGTATATTGCGTCGTAAAATATGCGAAACGGGTCCACAGTTTTTAAGGACTTTTAAACCCTGATTCATTCCTGGTGGATCCAAATAGGAACTATTTGTACCTTTGTCACATCGTCATGGTACAAAATATGTTAGAGGTTAAAATATGATGAAGATCAAAGTTATCAGTCAGAATGCATTAGAATAATTATAAGCACAGTGTTTTTTTGTCACTTTTGAGGGTCATTGAAGTTATGATTTCTCACATTTTGTTCTCCATTATTGCCTCAACAAGGAATACACATGACATCTTGACCGTGATCAGACCATGAATCTACGTGTGGCCATCTGTATGACGGTCACCCCACTTGTCAGACATTTCGTACAGTACAACCTCTCTGCTCCTTCAGCATTTACGATCTCTTTCTGTCATTCGTCACTCCTCTAATCTCTTTCGCACCGCACGTCTGTTTTCACACCTGTCACACTTTTATCTGTTTTCTCTCTCTCTTTATTTCTTTCATTTAGTAGGAGGGAATGAGGGAAAAGAAAGTGCTTCAAAGACACAGCGGAAAGTGTCACTTTATTTGTCTTGCTCAGCCGTCTTTCTGGTTAAAGGTTAAGCCGCTTAATTTTCTTCCAGAAAATCACTAGTGATTGTGTCACTTTGTTCAAGGCTGGCCAAATTACCTTTTTTTATTTTATTTATTTTTTTATTCTTATTACTTTAGAGTAATAAAACAAAATAAGCAGTAGTCAAACAATGGCTCTTTTATTCTCACAGTTATATTGACATAAATAAGATTGTGGTCGATTCAATTCAAATTCACATTTGTGAATTGAAAGGGAGCCCATTTTTTGAACCTGTCATGTGGCAACAATCCTAAGCCAATCACAGCCCTACCCCTAAGTTCAAAGTACAATGTGCTTCATACTCTGTAGACTGTAATCACACAATCGATTCGTCTACTGTCACTCATTACTCTCTGTTACTGTGAACTGTTAATGATGACCAATTTTAAAATAGTCAATCCACTTTGCTGCACAATCAATAAGCAATCTGTATACAATTCAGAGCATTAAAAAGTTAAATAAAGGACAAACTTACAGCAAATCTGTTTATCCATGAAGTAAATAGTGACGTTGCTCTCCCTGTTTACTGCATTTATGTGTCTTTTAAACAGACTAAGTAAGCTGAGCTTTGCTGGAGATCATTAGGAGCTGTTAGTGTATGTATATGTTTTTGAATACAAGTGTTTGATATTCGGAGTGTTAGTGTTGTCCCAAAGTTTCAGCGTAAGAGAAAAGCTGCGACCTGATCCAGATCAGAGCGCTGGACTCATTAAACTTCACGCTTGGCTATATCAAGGCAAACATTGCACAGCAAGTGGTGCATTTGCCATGACACGGGAAACAGTTGTAACCACAGATAAAGACACAAGACCAGAGTTTTTTCAGATGTTCAGGGAGGAAGATGCTATGCGGGTGATGGCCTATGATGAAGTCACTTTGCCATAACTGTACAGTGCAGTAATCTAAGCAAGCATTCTAATGACTAAAACAGTAAAAGGATGTGTGTGAAATGCAATTTCTAACAGGATATGTTCATGATTTGTGGATGCTGTCTATATAGAGCATGCTGTAGTTCCGTCAGGTGACAGAACCTTTAGAGGTTCCCATGGGATCATTTTATGGATTTAGTTTAATTAAATAATGTTTTTATTTATGACAGCCTGTAAACATACTTTATTACCGAAAAAAGAAAAAAAAAACATGTTAAACATGTTAGCATTATTTGAGATATTTCTCTTTACAGAAACTATGGGTCTCTTTATTGGCTCGTTTCCACCGAGCGGCACGGTACGGTTCAGTACAATATGATTCAGGACTATAAACCCTGATCTGGCTTACTTTTCCACCACCAACATGATAGGTGTGGTGTAGCGATCTTTGCCATTCTCACGCAGAAGAATGTGACACAGTAAACAACAACGGGTGACACAGCAGATCTTGCTCTTGCTTCTCTGCATGTGGCTGTTTGTCAAGAAGACACACTTTGTTTGAGCCAAGTCTGCAGGCTGCAAGGAAAAACAGCCGAAAAAGCATGCACAAATGACGATAATCTGTCAACCAATCAATGTTCAGCCGTTGGTCTAACTTCACCCTTTAGTACCGGACTACTGTGCTAGGTACCCTAACGGAATGGTGCCAAAAAGATGGTATGGTATGGTTTGAAATTAGGGTACCATTCACAACTTCTGAAAATGGAAAAAATTGCATACTGTACCAAACTGTACTGAACCGTACCACTCCAGTGGTAACCATACCAGTGGAAACGAGTCATAAGTAAGCAATAAGGTATATGAGAGGCTGTGCTGTATCGTGAATAAGTCACGACTGAAGGGCGTTAGTAGGCATGATGGGAAGGTTAAACGGTTATCGCACAATGCAAATATTAAAGCCAAAAAATATGTATCAATGCCACTTTCATGAAGTAAAATAACTAAAAGCCTTCCTTCTGCTGGGAAAAAATCCTGACCGTGAACATCAACAGAAGTTACATTATTATGCCATTAGATGGCGGAAAATACTGTCTTTATGAGTGAGTGAGACAGAAGCGAAGACTTTTATATTGAAAGGATTGAAACTCGTTGTGAACACGGAGCAAGACACAACTGCCAAATGCTTTGACTAGCTCTGTCAGTAACAGGACATGGGGACACCAAGATAAAATATCACAGTGGACATTCAAACCGATTTTTATTGTGAACATAGGACTGACCTGAAGAAAAATGCAGGTAATACACTCGCTCACCCGATCTTGCGCTCTCTCACAACTTTCTACATAATACAGTAAGCTTCAATGAATAATATCAATAAGGCCAAGAGTGGTTGCTTTAAGTGTGGTGTAGTAATACACAGAACCGTTGGTTATAGCGGTGTTTTATCGTATTGATCAGAATCAAAGACTGTGACTAACCGATTTATAAAAATTGAGTAAAGAATTCTAGGCAACTAGAACCCCATTGAATGTTTTTAGTGAATATTTATAATTGTAATTATTTTTATATGTGAGCATGGCTAGAGATGATGTACCTCTTATTTTCTATCTATTGCCCTATCCTTTACTCAATCATTCTCTCGAAGTGAAAGAAGAAATAACCACTGCGCATCTCCAAGCATTACACAGAAGTGGTATTTCATTACTGGATGAATCGTTTGAATGAATGAGTCAGTATGTTTACATTCACTAATTTCCATCAATATGAATGAATAAATTCGATTTCAGAATCTGGTAGTTCTGTTTGGTGTTCTACAATTTAGGATTCGATTTACATATGCATTTACATGTGCATGTACATCTTAAATGAAAGCTGACATATCTTTCAGAAAAGCTTTAGCAAATATATAGTAAGCTCTCAGTCTTTGCAGGTTCAAATTATATGAGATATGTCAATTCTGAGATAAAAAGTCAAAATTATATATGTTACATAAATCATAATTAAAGTAAAAAAAACATAAAAAGTTGAAATTATGAAATAAACAGTCATAATTATGACATACAATTTGAATATATGACTAAATGTTATTAATTTATATAACATTTCATGATTATGACATAAAATGTTAATTCTGATTAATCAAAGCATTTTTTTGTTCTTACATGGCAGTTATGCAGAAACAAACACCCATACTGATACATACATACACTGATATCCTGTCTCGAACACACAAACCTTTGAACTGAAAGGACAAGTTTGCTGACTTTCAAATAGCTTGTATTGTATTGTATTGTATTGTTACAAATGTTACAATGATGGTAGTATATTAGAATGAAAAAGGAAATACCACAGCCCTTTTTCTCAGTTTTCTATAGTCACGAAACACTAAAATGCCTTTGTACTGCACAGACAAGTTTTAATTACCCTTTTAATAATGGCAGTATTCTGAGATATTTTAATATTAGACCTAAAGACTGTGTTGTGTTTTTAACAATTCTCCGGTTTGGAGTCTCAAATTAGTTCTCATCACCTTCTTTTCAGTCCATTAGTCAACAAATCTTCAGTAAACACAGCAGGTGTCATGATTCAGATGTGCATGGTAATGTCAGAATCTCTTACTCCATAATTAGTCTGTCTTTTTGATCTGTTCAGTTGCAAACATGACTGATCTCATAGACACTGTAATCAGCCAATCAGCAACACCGGGACACTGAATTATGACTTTTGGCCTGTATTTCGCCATTTATTCACATGCCACTTTTAGAATTTCAGTGAGAACACAATGAGCTCAAAGGAGACAACGAGGCCTCTCTTTTTTCACACTCACTCCCAATGGTCTTGTTTCGGTAAACTGCTCAATTTGCCTGCCATGTTCTAGTGTGTAAAAAACTTACATCATGCTTGTCTTATGTCACCTAGTGCGTTTTGTTCACAGAGTGGCCTCCTGCCAAGACTCCCCAAGGAGTGTTTGTGTGTGTGTGTGTGTGTGTGTGTGTGTGTGTGTGTGTGTGTGTGTGTGTGTGCCCTTGTTTATATTACATTGCGGGGACCAAATGTCCCCATAAGGATAGTAAAACCTGAGATCACCTAAATTGTTCTTCATTTTTCAAAAGGCTTATAAATCACACAGGATGAGTTTTCTAGAGAAAGTAAAAATGCAGAATGTTTCCTGTGATGGGTAGGTTTAGCGGCAGGGGCAGTGTAGGGGGATAGAATGTACGTATGTGTGTGTGTGTGGACTGGTAATCCCTACGGTATGGGGACATATTTGGTCCCCATGAGGAAAACAGGTCATAAATCACACTAAGCGATGTTTTTTGAAAAAGTAAAAATGCAGCATGTCTCCTGTGATGGTTAGGTTTAGGGGCAGGGGCCGTGTAGGGGGATAGAAAATACGGTTTGTACAGTATAAAATGCATTACGCCTATGGAATGTCCCCATAAAACATGGAAACACAACGTGTGTGTGTGTGTGTGTGTGTGTGTGTGTGTGTGGGTGTGTGTGGGTGTGTGGGTGTGTGTTTGTGTGTGTGTGTGTATGAGTGTGTATCTTCATCTCTCTCTCTCACCCTCTCTGAGGAGAGCAGGTGTGTCTCTCTTTTAACAAATCTCATCACTGTGTAACTCTGTACTGCGTGACTGTGAATCTAACAAACCGCAGAGTGTATACGTCATCTTGCTTTCCACCTTTACAGAGAGACTCTTATTCAACCTCACAACGTGTGTGTATGGAATCGCATGACGCATGTGTTTGAGTATGTGTGTGTTTAATTGGCCATACATGCAAACTGCACACACACATTGTAACCTCATTAACAGACGGAGAAGAAGAGAAAGCACAACAAGAGAAAGGAGAGCATTATGCAGCTGAATGATAACTCCAAAATATTTGAAATCCCAATGAAATCTCACTGGTGTCATATTCACTGCAAAACAAATATTTTCTTAAATCTTTATTAGTATTGTTGTTTGTTTTCTAGCATAGATAACACATTCAATTGTCAGTAAAGACATTTATAATGATACAAAAGATTTCTATTTTAAATAAATGCTGCTCTTTCTATTCTTTAACATGTCACTAATCACTTCAGTTTTTTTTCTGTTGCCCTTGCATGATGATTTTTCTTGGAATGTTGTTGTTGTAACAGCATTACAGTACTCTTTAATTTTAATGAATTTTCCACAGATGTGTGAAGTCAATGCACATAAAGAGTGATTCCACCTGTAATGGACAAGTGAAAAGGCTTTTTATGGCAGTGCATTAGAGAAAGTTTACACTGATGAGAACAGCCTTTCAATCCACTCTCCACATGCTTGTCTCTAATCCATCTCTCCTTTTAACAGCTCTCTGCATGTACCACTTTTCACTTCATGAACCAGCTGGATTTATGAATTCCATTTAAAGCAGCTGTTTATATATATGTATATATATATATATATATATATATATATATATATATATATATATATATATATATATATATATATATATATATATATATATATATATATATATATATATATATATATATATATATAACTCCAGGAGGTTACAATTGAGGGTCCAACAAAATACGTATGTATGCGTGTGCAAAGAAAGGGAGAGCAAAGATTAAAATACATTAAATTAATTAAAGTTAATTAAAAGTTCAGAAAGAGATTACATTTATTGCTCTCTCTCTCTCTCTCTCTCTCTCTCTCTCTCTCTCTCTCTCTGTGTGTGTGTGTGTGTGTGTGTGTGTGTGTGTGTGTGTGTGTGTGTGTGTGTGGACTGGTAATCCCTACGTTATGGGAATGTCCCCACAAAGATGGCAATATCCAAAATCCTTGTCCTTGTGGGGACTTTTTTTTGGTCCCCATGAGGAAAACATCTTATAAATCACACTAAGTGATATTTTTGAAAATTTAAAAATGCAGCATGTCTCCTGTGATGGGTAGGTTTAGGGGCAGGGGCAGTGTAGGGGGATAGAAAATACAGTTTGTACGGTATAAAATGCATTACGCCTATGGAATGTCCCCATAAAACATGGAAACACAACGTGTGTGTGTGTGTGTGTGTGTGTGTGTGTGTGTGTGTGTGTGTGTGTGTGTGTGTGTGTGTGTGTGTGTGTGTGTGTGTGTGTGTGTGTGTGTGTGTGTGTGTGTGTGTGTGTGTGTGTGTGTGTGTGTGTGTGTGGACTGTGTGTGGACTGGTAATCCCCTACGGTATGGGGACAAAATGTCCCCACAAAGATGGCAATATCCAAATTTTTGTCCTTGTGGGGACATTTTTTTGGTCCCCATGAGGAAAACATCTTATAAATCACACTAAGTGATGTTTTTTGAAAAAGTAAAAATGCAGCATGTCTCCTGTGATGGGTAGGTTTAGGGGCAGGGGCAGTGTAGGGGGATAGAAAATACGGTTTGTACGGTATAAAATGCATTACGCCTATGGAATGTCCCCATAAAACATGGAAACACAACATGTGTGTGTGTGTGTGTGTGTGTGTGTGTGTAAGAGATAATGGGTTTTTGGAAAAATCCCAAGTTATTTCTGTAAATCAAACCACTCTGCTGTTGGGAGTAATAGTTTCAAACTGGCCCCAAAATCCATATCTAGTTTGCACGAATACTATATATACAACTACTCTGAAACACACACACACGCTCACTCTCACAAAGGGAGATTTAAAACATCTGAATTCACCCTTATAATTACTTTTCTGACCCAGAATGAATCGATCAACCAATAAAATGCGATAATGCACTCTAAGGTCTTGTATTATAACTGTACATATGATAGAAATATTAAAGAAAAAAAACGAAAGAGAACCAAGGTACAGTGGTATCAGATACATTGATAGGAGAGATTGGGACAACTTAAACTTTTTGTCATATTTTTGTAAAATTTTTACATAGGAAAGTACCTTAAAGTCTTGGCAGCAAATAAACCTACTGATTTTTGTGACAAAATGCACCAATGATGTCACAATGAAACATGCCATTAAGCTATTATTGACTTTTCAGAAAAAGAAGATGCACTAACATTAAAAAGTTGGTCAGTTAATAATAAAAAAAAAAAATCAATATGATTTTTGAAAGAAGTATCTTATGCTCAGCAAGGCTGCATACAGTAAAAATAATTATATATCAAGAAAAAATATGTAATTTAAAAATGTATTTAAAATGTAATTTATTCCTGTTATGGCAAAGCTGATTTTCTGCTCAAGAAACATTTCTTATGATTGTCAATGATGGAATCAGTTTTGCTGATTAATACTTTTGAGGATTTCTTTTTTTCAGGATTCTTTGATGAATAGAAAGTTTGTAACAATAGCATTTATTTGAAATATAATTTTATTTTTGGTAATATTATACATGTTTGAGCAATTCAACCCTCTGGTCCTCTTCATTTAGGATTCACACTTGGCTTCTTTATGGTCAAGAGTGAAGAAACCTTAAAATGTTACCTTTTTTTCCCCCAGGAAGACCAATGTAATATTTTTTGTTCAATATTTTTTTTGGTTTTTTGAGTTTTTTATTTAATTTTTCATTATTATGTAGAATGTTGAGGGTATTTTATGAGACTATGCAATATTTATAACATTTGTATTAGCTATTTTTCCCCATTGAAAAAATACACAGTTTTAATACATTATTTTTCAATGAAAGAAGTATTCCATGTTAAAATAGACACAGATGTTGTTGTATGTAAATGTTGATTTGAAGTGTCAGTTTTTGCATTCATTTTACTACATTCAAACCTGAACATAGAGGAGAACATTTTATTACACATAATCAAATTGTAATAAAAATGTAACAAAAATGAACAGGTGTGTTGCATCACAGCTTAATAAATCTGGGTGTGATCTGATTTTAACCTCTTCTTTAACACTTTTGGTGCAATTTTACCATATTATTACAGCCACACCAGTTCATTTGTGTGCCTATAATATTGTGGTTTGTGTGTGTCTGTGAGTGTGCGTTTGAGTGTGTGTGTCTGTTTTGCACTTCCTTGCAGTTTGTTTTCTAATTGAATTGTATACACCAAAATGAGTTTTGGCTAGCATATGGTTTGCAGTTTTTCACGTGCATATGATACACACTTTATTGTGTGAATATGACATGCTCTTGGGTAGGCTGGGGTGGGGGGTTCGTGCTTACGTCATAAAGTGCGACTGCGTACCATATGCACACCAATACATTCCACAACATTGCACACTCGTATTATTGATATGCATTTTTGTGTGATCGTGCTTGTTTAATTTGCACTCATGATATTTTACAGTGTCACTCCTTCATTGCTGTGCCATTTTTACTGCATTAAGGCTGATTTGTGGTTTGTATTCCAAAAACATTCTCTGAGTTTTTGTATTTTTGCGTATTTCCCATTGATTTCCTATGTCTGTCATTTTTGACCGCTAATGAGCCAAGTGTGACTATTTTTTCCCGACCCTTTAACAAATCCAAATCATCTCCATGATTTGTTTGTGTGTAGCTAATGTGACAAAAGTCACCAAGTGTCATCCCATTCTGGATGGGATCAAAAATAAATAAAATAATATATATATATATATATATATATATATATATATATATATATATATATATATATATATATATATATATATATATATATATATATATATATACTTATATATATTTATTTGTTACCAGCATTATTGCAGTATATATTTCTTAAAAAGAAATATGTAACACTTTATTTTACAGTGTCCTTGATACTTAGTAATAACAGTAAATTATGCATAATTACATAAAAACTAACCCTCGACCAAATCCTAATCCTACCCTAACCCTGTAAGTACATGTACTTAATATTACTCAGTACTTAAATATATAATTAAATTGTAACAATGACACCTTAAAATAAATTGTAACCAAAAAATCTTACTGACCCCAAGCTTTTGAATGGTAGTGTAGTTGAGTCTTCTCTGAATGTGTGTGGTGCGGATTTATTCTGTCTTTTGTGACAGCTCCCACCGATCTGCTCTATATCATGGCATAGTATGATTACCATTTACCATAATATTTATGTGATTATGTGGTACTTTAAGAATGCTATGGTAGTACACTTGGTGTTACCATGGTACTATATAATATATATATATATATATATATATATATATATATATATATATATATATATATATATATATATATATATATATATATATATATATATATATATATATAAATAATTATGAAGAAACTTTTGAAAAGAGTAAAGAGATATCGTCTTTTATTTTTTAATGATCATAGAATGGCTGCTCTCTGTATTCATATTGATGTATTAAAATGGAGGAATTCATGAAAAGAGGTTTTTATCATATCTGACAAACTCAGATGTGTGGTGACAAGCAATTTATCTGAGAGGGAAGAAAACAAATGATGAGAATTTAAATTTGAGAGAGGGAGAATGAGTGAAGAGGAAGACAAAGTCATCAACTCATTACTGTCTGTCTCTCTTTGAAAATCTGATAATTGCTTCATAATGGCTCTCATAATGCAGTATCAAAGCCCTTTCTAAACAAAACAAGCACATAAACACGTGCCTGTGAACAAATACACTAATTGACGTGTACTTCTCAAGGCGGTATAATAGAAGCAATGGGAGGTTGTGTTACAAGGATTTTACAACACTGAGGACTGTCTCACATCCTTTACTATTGCAAAATCACTCTCATGACTTATTGTTTTTATCACAGGCCTACAAAGATTTGGAATTGTCACCAATACTGATAAGGCGATAATTATTTGACAAATAGACGATAAACGGCTGGTATTAGAAATTTGAATAATTATGTACAATGTACAAAAAACGTCTAGGCTAAGAACAAAAAAAGAACATGAGTATATCAGGGCCCTGAGTCACATTCAGTCTCTGGTACATTACAGGCCCTATTTTAATGATCTGAGTGAATGGTCTGAAGATTTGGACGCTCACTTGAGACGTCCAAATCCACTTTTGCTATTTTAAAGACGGAAAAAATGGTCGGCGCACCTGGCACTTGTCCCTAGTCTCTTAATGAGTCATGGGTGGGTTTTGGGTGTAAAAATATAATTAACCAATCAGAGTCTCAACTCCCTTTACCTTTAAAAGCCAGTTGCGCTTGCGCCATGGCGGAGTAGCTATTTAAACATGACGAAATTTGTGAGCAGAAAAACTGAACACTTCTTCAGAGAGGAATCCTTTCATTTTGCATATTTAACAATGTTTTTGTGGACCTGCCTATAGGCGCATATTACTAACGCCCCCTTTGAATAACGGAAAAAATATTGCACCATAGACTTTAGACAATAGCAAAGCACCAACAATGCGCCTGAACACACCTAGTTTTCAGCACTCCCATGAGCGCACAAATGTCTATACTGCAGTGATGGGTTTAGGGGCAGGGTTTGAGGTTAGGTCATTAGGTCATATGAAATCATAGAAAATTAACTAATTAAGTTAAGTTATTAGTTTAAGTTAATTAAGTTAAACTAATAAGTTAATTAATTAAGTTAGCAAAAATCGTACCATTTGTACAAATGAAGTTGTACAAATTCGTACGTATTAGCCACCTCGTAAAATATGTACAAATTGCCGTGAGATTGGAGATTCCCGCATGCAGATTTCTTTAGGGTTCAGTTGGTCACACAAATTTAACAGAAAGCTGCTTGGTTTGAGAGTGTGTGAGCTGTGATTCATATATCGCTACGCTACTGCCAACAGATAGCTAAAAGAACCTTTTTGCCTGCGGAAGTTTACCAAAATGTTGCTAATGTGACAGGACTGATGGAACAGGAGATGATGATAAAGGTAATCTAAAAGTAAAAAAGAAGTCATTTAAAAAAACTGGTAACACTTTATGATAATGTTCAGGGTAACACTTTAAAACAATGGTCATTAGTTAACATTAGTTAACTACATTATTTAACATGAGCTAATAATGAACTGCACTTATAAAGCATTTATTTATCTTTGTTAATGTTAAACATTTAATAAAACATTATTACAATTTTGTTAACATTAATTAATGCACCGTGAACTAACATGAACAAATCATGAACAGCTGCACTTTTATTAACTAACGTTAACAAAGATGAACAAATACAGTAACAAATGTAGGCTACTGCTCATGGTTAGTTCATGTTATTTAATACATTAACTCATGTTAACTAATGACCATTATTCTAAAGTGTTACCATGTTCAGTTATAAGCCACTTATTATAAGTTATTAGTTAATGATGAACTAATCATTTACAATACATGGCTATACATTGATAAACACTTTAGATTAGGGGATTCAAAAAGTGTTGTAAATTACTTGAATATATATACACGAAATTTGTAATGGGTGAAAAATCTACAGATGAATATGTACACTTTAGAGTAGAGGACGCAGAAAGCTTTGTAAATGATTTATTTATGAGCTTACACATCATCTATAACAAGTATTGAACACTTTCTGGAGTGTACTGCAGTGTAAGTGCTGAGGGTATAGACAGCTGTCTTTTTTTGACAAACATCTTTAACCATTGCATGTGCACCTGAAGTGAGCTTCTGTGGAAGGTAAAACCGGCTCTGAGGTTCACATTATCACTAGATCCCACACACTCCACACAGAGTCTGTGCTGAGGAGTGAAAGGATTTAACATAGCCCACTAGAAGCTCCTGACTTTAAGGCACTTATAAATGATTATCCGCTTCAAAACAAGTAAATTACTCGTTGCGCTAAATACTGCATTAGCGCACTTGTATGATTGTGCTTTTGAACACAGACCAGCTTACAACTTCACGATACATCAATAAATGATAATGATCGTTTAATGGTTTGTTTATGATCAGTCTTTGTTTATTGAGATAATGATACTAAAACAATTTTGATATAATCAGTAATGCATTATCTAATAACTTATCAACCATCTCCTATTGATCTGTTTGATTTATTTCATGATTTAGACATTTTTCAAGATAACTTACAACACATTTGTAAATTGTTAACGTACCACTCGGAAACGTGGAATTAAGATTACCGGTATATTCATGAATGAAATCAGAACGCATTGAAGTAAGAATAAGTCTGCTTTGAGCGTATGCACAAAATGATCATCTATGACCGTTGCGCCACGTACGTCTCACAGCTTTTTCAACGTGCCACGCTCAAGACCAAGCCTTCTTTTCCATTCATCAGTGCTGCAGCTCTGCAGTTGGATACCATTACATGAGTGTTGTGTTTTTAAGAACAAACGGGCGTTCTGTTTGATCATCCGTTATGCCTGTCACTCAGATGTCAAAAAGATTTAACAGAAATTGAACAGATAGTGAAACTAAAGCACTTCTCATGTGTGCGAACAGAGACAACACCGCAGCATTTAAAGATAATTTCCGATGACTGATATCACAGAATTTACCGGTATTTTGCTGCTGATGTGTGAATGGTCTTTTACCGGTAAAATGCCAGAACGACATTGCTTGTGTGAACAGCATATTTGTGTATTTATCAGTAAAGTCATTCTGGTAATTTTACAGTAATTTACCGGTATTGCTTGTGTCACTGCCCATTTGTGTTAAAGGGTTAGTTCAGCCAAAAAATAATAATAATCAATTAGCTACTTGTATGTGAAAAAAAGGACTAAATGAAATCCATTCATTATATAAAGCGATCGTGTCTCTTCGCTCAATTCATATAGTTTCACGATCTCTTTATAAACTTTTTGAAGCGTCAACGAGTTAGTTGAGTAGCTGTCAATGAAGGGACATAAATCTCTCAGATTTCATTAAAATGTCTTCATTTGTGTTTTAAAAAAATGAACAGAAGTCTCATGGGTTTGGAACGACATGAGGGAGAGTAAATGACAGAATTTTCATTTTTGGGTGAACTATCCCTTTAAGTTCTCTGCTCAACTTTGTTGCATCGCCAACAGATGCTGTCGACAACAGATCCCGCCAAATGTCCTTGTAAATTAATGACTTCCGGTGGCAAATCGTCAGTGTGAACGCCCCTTAATGGAAGCATTCTGCTTTTGTCAGTGTGCTGCTCGCTTTCAGTGCGCACATACAGAATAAATCCAAATGCACTGGTGTGAGTCCAGCTGAGAGATATTGACTCATTTATCTTGTCGATCTGAGCAGATGGAATCATTATACACGTAAACTGTGCCTTCCCACCTATATACAGCACCTGTCAATCAATCAAGCCGCTCTGACACAGGCTCCCTGACTGAGACGGTCTCATAGCTGTCCATGACAGTCAGTGGTGTGATCTACACATGAGTAGACGCCTCTGTCAGTGCTCAAGGCAGTAGCCCAAGGCTATTCATTCCTGTGTGGGACGTAAACGTCAAACCGCAAAGTTCTACCTGTTTAAACATGATCTGACTGAACTCAGCACCACGTCCCTCACGAAAGAAATCGCTAAAACGATATTCTTTCAGTAGCGATAACGATTAATGCTAAATGTCACTGAAAATGTCATCCGCTTCTAATATCGTAATTTAGGATATGGACACTACCACCAGAGGATTTTATAAGAAAAAGTGCTGAAAGCTCACTTGACATTCTAAGGCAGTTGTGCTCTGCTTCTAATGCTCACATATGGAATGTCTGCCAAACCAACGGCCATGGATTGTTTAGATTTAATTCAGTGTTGAAACAAGTGGATTCGGGGCTGAATGTTTTTAGATGGCAATATTGTTCAGATGTCAGGGAAAAAACAACTATTGTCTGGATGAAACACCTGCGAAATGCATCTTTATTCACACCTGTATTTTGTTTAAGAGCTGTTCATTTGCACTTAAATAAACACAGACACTCTCGCCAACACGTAGTCCACCCTGAAAGCAAGTGAAACAGTGAATCTAAATAGCTGTTTCTGCACCTGTATCTGTTGTGTAAAGGTCCACTCTGTCAAACAGACATGCAAACACATGCTAAATAAGTGTTGTTGTTATATGGTTACATTTGAAATGTCTGAATGTCAACAGCTGTGTTTGTGGAGTGCGAGTCCGCACAGAAACACTCAATGAAATTTCATGGGTGGCCTCCACGCCGGGATCTCCCATTAGTCTCTCCAAACTATTCCTCCCACACACACATGCAGTCTCTGAATTTGAAGCTAAAATTCCTCCTCCAGTGTCTCTCTCTGAAGTTCAACTCAACATGAGTTCACAACCCATTTTACTAACTTAATGTATTTACAACTGTCACAGAATATAAAAAAAAAGTAGTGCGGGACTTTATGCATCAATTAATTGGACAGTGAAAAATTATATTTATGTGACAGGTTATATGGGGAGGGGCTGAAAAAATTAGGAGGCGAGCAAGTTTTATAGGTTTTATCATTAAATGTATTATTTTATGTATAACAAATGCAAATCATGTAATCAATAACGAGCATAATTTGCATATGAATAGGGCACATTTGTGCTGAAATGGTAATTTCCTAATTCAAATACTCGTGGTCCAATGCTATTTCAGCGCTTTTAGTGGCGGATAAGGTTATTTGATAAGATGCAGGTTTTTGAGCTGTAATGCAATTGTTTAGTGAATATGTCCTCTCTCTCGCTCTCTCTCTCTCTCTCTCTCTCTCTCTCTCTCTCTCTCTCTCTCTCTCTCTCTCTCTCTCTCTCTCTCTCTCTCTCTCTCTCTCTCTCTCTCTCTCTCTCTCTCTCTCTCTCTCTCTCTCTCTCTCTCTCTCTCTCTCTATGTCTGTCTTTCCCCAGACAGTAAGAAGTGAAACAAAAGAAAAAAATCTAAGAGGAGGCAAAGAGAAATAGAGAGGTGTAAGTTAAGAATGAGAATGAAAAACGAAAGAAAGTGTAGGTATAGAGTGCGAAAAAGAGAGAGATGGCTAGTTAAGAGGGAATGTGATGTCAGATGGTGCAGTCGGCCACTCAGACATGACAGTCATGACAAGATGAAGCCCCTCTCTCCTCCTGTAACATCACCCCATCATCTTCACCCCTCCCCCATCATTTCCTCCTTCCCTCTTTCTCTCTCTCTCTCTCTCTCTCTCTGACAGCGCCTATCAGGACATCTTCTGTGAAGCAACACTGCCCCCTACCGTTCAATCTCACACCGCCGCTTGCAAAGCCACAAACTTCTGCTGGTTTCAAACACAGAGCGCATGGAAATATCATTCACCCAGTGTAGAACTATAAAAGAGACTGCTCACGCTAAAATCACCAAAGCTGTCTATACTGCAAAATGCTCAAGTCATTGACTGCACCACTGATCCAATAGTGTGTTGACTACCTAGTCAGCATAGTAAGGCATGTTAAGCGTGCTATACTGATGGAGGATGCTTCAAAAGGATGATACTGCCACCTTCTTTTGGCCAGACTCTAGAAACCATTACTTCTCAGTGCAGTTAACGGCAAGTCTTTGAGGTGCCATACTGAACAAAAGTGAAGTGAACTGGGGAAAAAGATCAAATTTGATGTTTGCAGGTTCACTTTCATTCACACACGGTTGGAGCAGTTTCAACTGTGATCCAATTATACTATTTTGACCACAATGTATTGAATCTATATTAATGTATGTATCGAATAAGGTAGTTGGTTAAAACAATACCAAAATGCACTGCAACAATCTCAATAAAAAATTATAATAATATTTCTTTAAAGGTACAATATGTAAGATTTTTGGATTATAATATCTAAAAACCACTAGAACAATGTTATGTATTTTTTGGCTTGTGTCCCAAATGTTTCCAAGAATGTTTAAATCCAGAGAAATAAACCATTGTGTCAGTGCGTCATCTATCAATGACATCATACCCTCGATTACCAGTATTATTTTGTAGAAACCATGGAAACACCAAAGACGCTTTAATATATTGTGTTTTAGACAGGTGAGCAACTGTTTGGATACATTCATAAACAGAAAATGATTTTCATTGTTTTATAGCTCAACACAGTTAGTCTTATTGTTTAAATCTAGTTTATTGATTTACCGTGAGTACCATGTTTTATCATGCCTAATATCCATCTAGCTTACTGCAGTGTGCATCAAGTGTCTCATAGTAGCCGTCGAGTGAATGTACAGAGTAGCATTATATGTATACTTTTAACACCCTCAGATATACAGTATCTAATATGATAATGCATGATTTCTCTGTGAAATCAAAGCGTCATCTATGCCTTTGTTTTAAATAAGCGACCTCTAGTGGCGAAAAATTACATATTGTGGCTTTAAAGTCACCATGAAATCAAAATTGACACTTCCTTTTTTTAAGGAGTATCGCAGTATTTGTTTTGAGTCATTCGTGCACACGTCATTATTTTGGAAAACCTTTTTCTGACTCCTGTCTTCTCTGATGATGTGTTTCAAGGACAACCTGTCACACATGAGATCACCACAATGATTTAACAGCCCAATCAATTCCTGATGGACAAAATCACATCCCGTCCTACATTTATTCTTATTTGCTCTTTTAGTGAAATGGCTTCTCTCTGGTGACGTATTCCAGACTTCTCCAATCATTTAGTCCGCTAAAACCCCGCTCCTTCCTTACAATCAAAATAGGTACATCGAAATTTGCAAGAAATTATCATTCTCTACTTCCATTACATTGCGATTTTAAATGCAGTAAAGTATCTGTTAAAAGAGTTCAATCTAATTAAAAGTTGTCTGGGTTTTATGCTTCTTATATATTATCTCTAATTATTTATAAGGTTGTTTTGTTAGCTAAGCAACATGCTAACATCAACCTCTATCTGAATCAACTGTGAGTTGGGTATGCTGTGCATTTCATGTAAGAGATGGTTTTTTTTTTGTTTTTTTGCATTAAGCACAGGTCTGTTTCAATTATGATGCAGCTCGCTATGTTTTAGAACAGAGCTTTATTGATTATATCAGAAGCATTTTAGTCTTGTTGTGTTGCTCGCTCACATTGTAGATGAGGTGCGAGGCTGTGAGAGGTGTGTCAGGGTTCGGAGCTTGAGGAACAGTCTATCCTCTCTGTCTGGGATCATTTTATTCTTCCGTGGATGATCCGAAAAGAACATGACATACGCAGGACTGTGTGCTCCGTTTCGAGCACAGTGAAGCAGGCTGATTCGGGTTTTAATCGTCCTGGTGTTGTATACTACACTCAGATGGGTTTTCAGAAATGTCTCTTGGTCTGTAGTTGTATTTGCAAAAAGATATGGAGGAACCATCTGTTCCTTTCCCCACCTCATTTTTCAGGAGCACTCAGAGGGATAAGGAAGGTTGCTCTGGGTTCAGCTAAATAAACAGGAAGAGTTCAAGCTTTTCTAAAAGCATATTTCTCTCATTAAAGTGTCATCAGCCATTGGTCCGACTGCATGTCTGTTCAGAAAGGTCTCTCTTTTTCCGTCTCACTCACCAATTCTCTAACTTGTTCACTCTCTTTTTTCCATTAACCAAAGGAGGAAGGGTTTAAATGTGTAACATAAAGAAGATTCGAGGTCTGTCAGCAGTATTTGTTATTCTCTCCCTCCGGTACTTCAGAAATCTCTGAGGAGCCATCCTTTTTTCTTGGTGACAGACAAGACCAGATGGAGACTATAGCTATACCTCTATTCTATTCTATTCTATTCCAATGTAAATCACTTCCTTTTCGTTAGCCATTATAGGTAATACAATGGATAGAATCAGATCTATTCTTAATACTTTTAATTAGTCAACTCTATTCCAAAGCCCAGAGAGCTGCCTTGTTGTGTACTTTTTCTAAGTAGCTTCCAAAATGCGATGGAATCATAAATCAATGATTTTGAATCATCTACAACGATCTACACTCTACAAATATTGCTTTTTGAATGAAGCACACAGACAGGACTCAACAAACAATTGCATGTTGCTAAGCCAACAACAAAATACTCTAATACGCATTAAAAAACATAGCATGTTCAACTTTTTAAACCAGGCTCATTGGAAAAAATGTACCTGTTGCGTCATTTCCACAATGCTTCTTGCATGCTTCATGGAACTTTTGATGTAAAATGTCCGGTGAGTGGCTCTTAAAGTTGGTTGTTGTACGTATCATGGCAGTTTGGAAATGAAATGCCTGTTGAGTGACGCTAAAAGGTTAATGCTCTGTTGCGTTTGAAAATAAAGTACCACCTACTCTAAATCCTACCCTAAACCAAACTGATAGTGTTAACAAAAGCAGACGTAAGATAAAAACACATTTGCTGAAGGAAACTACCCCATTCACATCGTTGAGCTGTTTTATTGTAACACGTTTTACGGAGCACTCAGCATCGAAAGAACAATAATGTACCAGGTGGGCTATCGAGCAAATATTCTATGTCAGAAAAGCCATACATATTAAGATGTTACGTGATGCAAACATCAAAATGTGTTAGTTTACAAATCAAGCAGTATAGGTAAAAGCATTTTGAGGTTGTAGCGTAGTATTATACAAGGAACAGTGCAAATTAAAGTCTTTATTAATTGATCATCTGCCGTGTAATCATAATTTGTGTGAAAAGGAATTAAAGTTGTCACTAGTGTTCATTTCAGCTGGAAACTGCAGTGAATTGTATATGCAGGTACGAAGAGCTAATAAGCTTGCGTTGCAGGTTTTGGGTTAAATAGTCCTTTTAGTTGATTAATTTTTATTTACCTACTTGCACTCTCTCGAACCATACACTGTTTCTTTATAATTCAGCCAAAACTGTACTTAAATGCAGTCTAACGCTGCATTCACACGGGGCTTCGGCGTTAACGCTTGTCGGAGGGCGTGGCTGAAGCTTGGCCGTTATAGTGACAACAGCCAATCACACGTCTGCTCTAGGGTCGCATGAACGCAATTGGCTAGCGCCTGCTCTAGGGTATTTGCATACGGCGATCTGATTGGATGATGCCTGCGTTGGCGCTTGAAAAGTTGAGAAATCTTCAACTTCTGCCGCTTGCAATGCGAGTGAAGCGAAGTGACGGAGCCCACAATTCAGTTCGGCGACGGATGATGTCACCCATTCAAAGTAAATGAGAAGCGTTAACGTGTGAATGGGGCGTAATATTGTTCATGATGTATTCTTTTGCTTACTCTTTCTTGGGCTTAGAGGGAGAAAACACAATTAGTGATTTTTAGCATGTGTGAGGCACCAAGTTATTAGTTTAACTTCTAACGGCGCCATCTCTCTCTCTCTCTCTCTCTCTCTCTCTCTCTCTCTCTCTCTCTCTCTCTCTAAAAGCACTCCAGTTTGAGTATAATACCACATTGAGCCATGGCTCTGGCAAATGCAATTAATGAACTCTGGATTAATTACCACAAATTTCATCACAGTCTGTCCGACTGTTTAAATATGGATAAATATGGGCCAATTATTTTACTGGACTTAGTGTTTAATAAATAAATAAAGTATGTCGGATAAATGGTTTTAATCTCTTAAAGAGGATACTGCACCAACACATTCTCACTCCCAACTCGTCATATTGACGCTTGGTCAGTACCCTCGGCGTCACTTTTTAACGCACAGGGTACCCTTAAGCGTCATTTTTCGACGTTCAGGGCACTCCACTGATTCCAAGGAGAAGCCTAGGGCGTCATATACAGACGTGTTGGGCACGTGAATGTTATCATCGTGATGAAATTATTTATTGGGTTGTAATTTTTCCATTATGACATGTTGGAGTGTGATTCTCAATGTAATAAGCCAGCACACTTTTATTTAAATTTATTTAATTTTATTTACGCTATTCAGACACGTTTGAAACAGCCCAACCCCACCCCGCACTAAACCTGCCCATTTGCGTATTATATGATATAAAACACAGAATATAACAGACAGCAGACACACTTTATTGAAAAAGTCCGGCTATTGCAACTGTTCCGAGGCCAAACGATTGATTTCTGTGAAGAAAAGACCAAAAGCAATCACCGTCTCCACGGTACCCTCGGCGTCACCATATGGACGAAATGGGAACTCCATTGCTTTCAATGGGAAACCCTTGGCGTCAACAGAAGACGCGTTTGAAATCGCGCTGAAGAAGTGAAGTCTCATTCAGAACACATCGCGATGTTTGGCGTCAGTTCACGTGTGCCACATGTGGGTGAGTAGTCAAATATTATGTCCTGATGTTTGATATAAAGTATGTTCTGCTTGTCGCTATCTATCAGATTATGTTCAGTCACTGCATTATATCTGTCATCTCCACTGAGGATTTGCATTTCTTTGCTTTCTAAATCAACACATCTTGCTAATAGGGTGATTGCACACTGTCACGTGACATGCTATAGACCTTTAAACAGTTGTTCATATTTAATAATAACTACCAGTGTAGTTTCAACGTGGAATTTGTAGTAGAAGCACAAAAAAACAACACTTGCCATGCTTTTACCACAGTAACCTTAGTTTTAATGTGATAGGTGCAGTAAAAGGACAGTAACCTCAAATATTACCATGCTTTTACCACAGTAACCTTAGTTTTAATGTGATGTTTGTTGTAAATAGACAGTAACCACAACAATTACCATGCTTTAAATGCATTTTATGTAAATCCAAATATTTTAATGTAAATAGTACTTTTTCCTGTATATAATGCAATATATTATATATTATGACTTTTGTTCTCTCTTTCTTTTTTTACCTGAAAAGACCAAAAGGGCCTTCCGGACTCAGTCAGCCCATTCTTGTTTGTGGAGAAGTAACGGAGAAGACCAAAAGCTGCAACAGCAAATATTTGCAAAGGTATATATATATATATACATGTATGTGCTGGTTAGAGCCCTTTATCAAACATATTATTCAGCATTTGTTGTTACTTAAACTTATTCTTACAAATCCCATGGCTCAATCAGTAAGAACATATTCTCAAAGTCTCAATAATTCACAAGATTTAACAAGTAGTCAAATTCATATGATACTCGTACATAATCCTGCAGCTTTTACTATAACTCCTGCCATTGGCTACTGCCTCAATTCCTGTACATATTTATTCCTTTCTTAGAAAGTAGTCAGATGTCCCACACACTGTCAGAAAGTTTATATTAAGTCCATTGTATTCTTTAAAATTATTTCAAATTGGGCTCTGTCTGTTCATGTAATGTTACATGTCTCTTCACACCTCATAACCTACCGCTGTTTGCAAGAGTGAAAATTCTTGCAAACACATGACATCAGATTTTCGATTATTTTGTCATACTCAGATCAGTTGCACTGTTGATAACGTCAACAAAAAATCAAGTGAATTATCAACATTTTTAAACACATTCATATGATATAGCTTGCTATTAAATATATACTTTTAATAATGGGCATGCACACATATCAGTGAACTTATTACATAAATGTATTTAACATTTAATTATGCAACGCTTTTACAGAAAGAAATCCTGCAGTTATGTATAAACTTACAACTTGCATGCAATGTAATAAAATACCCTTTCTTTCTGTCTTGCAGGAATACTTGCAGATTACTTTTACTTTTTTTTGTATTTTTTTAAGATCTCTACAATATCAAACTCATCAGCACTTTTAAGAGTCAACCCTCACAAGAGCTACTAGTGATTTGCAGCGATCTTGCCGTAATCAGTCCTTCACAGGTAAAGTTTCTAGAATATTTTTAGTATATCAGTATTTACTCATCAAATGCCTTCCTGAATCATATGATAAATTAACTTTATTGTAACTGTCTTTTTTTTAGATGTTTTAAAAACAATAGTATTTGCACAAAGAGTAAGTGAGACTTTCTTGTTTTACAGCAGAGAAGAAAGACCAGACCGTATATCGAAGCAAGCTAATCGAATAAGTCCTTTGTTTTGGGTGAGGAAGGAACATGGCAATCTTGTGCCCGAAGAAGACAGAAAAGTTTGCAAGTCCACTGGTATGTCTTGTATTGAAGCAATGCTGTAATATGTAGTTAAGAATTTGATGTTGATCTCTAAAAATAACTATTCATTTCAGCAGCGATCATTCTTTCTATTCTGATAAAATACACACCAATATTCATGTCTAAATCTTTTATAACTCCTAAAATGAGCAAATGAGGTTCTGTTTCTTGGATTTATCTAACATGAGAAAATATATATATATATATTTTCTTCCCTTTTTGATACAATTATTATTACAATTATTGCCTTTTAGCATAAAGGCTGAAACACTTTGGCCTTCAGTTCTTATCACTATCTGTTTGTCTTAGATAAAAGCAGACATGTAGTTGTTATAAACTCCAGCTATTTCTCTATTGTTTTGTAGACCATGGATGGTTCTGGGTAGCTTTGGAAGATAATGAGTTGTGATATATATTAGGAATCAAATAGTAAATGTTCTTTAAATTATGTGAAATATCTGGTTAGTTCTTTGGCTTGAAACAAGGCTTTATACTCCACTGAATAAAACACATTTTATTTGTGTTATCAGATGGATAGCAAGAGAAGGCACAAACTTCAGAAGATTCTACAGGAAAAAGACAAATGTGCTGCCAAGGAGGAACACAAGAGGCAAAAACTCCACTCTCTGAGAACTCTGCATGGCCATGGGTACTTCATAAGCATGGTAAGTCTGGTGCCTCGGCACCTATTTCTTAATTCTTACCATGGCATTTGTATTGCAGTATTTTAACAATTGTTACATTGTTAAGGCTATCACAAGTGATGCTCTTGAAAGTGACTAAAGAAATCTAGCATCAATTATAAAAGCTCGAAGAGACCATGCCTTTCTAAAAGATATGCTGTTTAAAATGTTTCTGTTGATATGGGTAAAATAGTTTTTGTCCAGTACTTGGCTAATATTATGTGCTGCAATATTATATACATAATGCTTCAATGTGTATATTATATAATGTACTGACTGGCTTTGTAAATTTAAATGAGAATGGGGAGGTGAAGAGTTTACCTCCAAGCCTAATCGAGAACACCTGAAATTTTTAACCAAAGTCTTCAGGTTTACTTATAGACAGTTATAGACAGGTGGGTTTGAGGTTGGAGCTAAATATGCAGGACAGTGGATGCTTAGGGCCAGAGTCACCCACCACTGCTTAAATCATGCAGAACATAGGCTAACCTGACTTTACATTAAACTTCATTTTAATTGTGTTTTTGTTTTACTTTTAGACCAGGACTGGAGACCTGGACTAGACCAACTCCTGACACTGGAATGTTCTTCTTCCTCTGGTTGAGAAAAAGCTACACAACATCAGTGACCACATCCTCTGTTCATCAGTTATACTGTAGGGTATAAATGGGCAAAGTGTTTAGAAGAAGAAGAAAATGATGGACCATGAACAGGAAAGAGCCAGAAACCAGTCTAGCTGTGATAATGAATCATTATTTTCCAACACAATATCAAATCTGTTTTCTGTATCACTGGATGGGATTATGTGGCACTCGTTTGTGTGGCTTCAGCAGCTGTGAATGGATTAATATGATGTTAATGTATTTTTGAAGACGCATTTTTATTTATCTTGAATCTCATTTGACTTTATGCTACTTTATCAACTGTATGCTGTATCCTCCAATAAAGTGTTGAGCGATAAAGTATGGTGAATATTGTGTATGGTGTTTGGTACAGTAAATACACATTTTACAAGTTTATTTAGGTGATCTAATTAATTACCAAGATTATTTTACTTGAGACGTAAAAAAATTTTGTCTGGTTATATCTGGTACAACAATGCACCAAAAAGTTGTGTATACTTTTAGTTTTCAGTGAAATAAAGGGAAGGATTACAAACACTTCAAGATTAACTGAAGATGATCCATATTGATAATTCTGTTACATCTACTACTGCAATAAAAATTAAAGCATGCACATTACCGATGTCAGGAACGTGGAGACAGGGTGAAGATGAAATTCTGGCAATGTCTCTTGTTATTTTACTTAACGGTGCATTGTCCTATGTTTAATAGTAATAGTGAAGTGTAAATATATAAATAGTTTTTGTTTACACTGGAAACTAGATAATGGCAAGTTGTTGCAGGTTCATCCATTATATTTATTTGTGTCTATCCATAAAACGAAATATTAATATTTTTTATTTTACAACATCTCTTTCAAATATTTCTGTATTTCATCAGATGGTCTCACAATACCCATCAAGAAATACTGCAAGCATGATGTTAGAATAGAAAAGACAAAATACTTATTTAAAAGATATTTAAATCTGACTCAAAGTTTGTTGTCCGTGATGAGGAGAATAGATCTGTGTAAGTTGTTCTGCCCTTCCCTCTCCAGGGACCCAGTAGTGGCCCCTGGAAGAGCAAAACAAAACATATTTCAAATGGCTGTTACTCAAAGTCTGGTTAGCGTATCACAGAGAAAATCGGCAGGACAACTGCTTATGCTATGTTTACTAAATAATGTTGGGCACAGTTTTCAGACATATATGGAAAGCTGGCATAAAGGTTTTTCTCAAAATGCTCACAGTAATAATGTCATAAAGGTTTGCACAATGCACATATGTAGATATCCAGTTGTCCATTAAAGATGTAATTTACTTAACATTTATTGTTTCATTATTAAACGTTTTAAACTACATTACCCATATATCTTTGTCATTGTATCAATGCAATGGTAAATATGGCGCTGTAGTTCATTGAAGTGTGCAGCAATGCTTAGGGTTAGGGTTGGGTTCTCGGTAAAGGAGTAATTTCTCACAACATACCGACACTTTATAGCTTACTTAACGTATAACTAACATAATAACACCAATACATACTTTATAACATGAAACGCCGTTTTATATGGGTTAAAAGATTGTCCAATCACAGTGAGTCCTACGATAAAGTCACAGCCAATGACAATCCAGCTGAACAGAGGCGTCACACTTACCTGTCCATTTATGGTAAATGATGACAGATCTCATCCGGGATTTCTTTCCAACTGAAGGATCCTTAAATATTTAATATTTAGGCAGCTAAATATTTATTTATTCTAATTAAATAATAAAACTAACATTTTAAAACGAAAGACTCATGTGTGTGGTTAAACTGATGCATAAATATATTTGAAAGAGAAACCTCTTTTTCTATGCAATGGCCTACAAGCTACAACAGCACTGGTAGTTTTGCATATTTTGTAACATTTATAGTGTGTGTTTATGTGTATATATATTTAGGTATGTATATAAATATAGGTATACATTTTAAACTTCTTTATGCCACCTTGACCATCTGAACTATTGGAATTAAAATAAATGTAACAAAACCATTAAGAATGCACACAATTTTGTAAGCATATTCCAATATTTAATGTCAAACAGTTTAAAGACATGCACACCAGGATAAAGACACACACACACACACACACACACACACACACACACACACACACACACACACACACACACACACACACACACACACACACACACACACACACACACACACACACACACACACACACACACACACACACACACACTTTTAAAAATATTACCATGATGAAGTACAAACCAAGAGATGAGGTGCAATTCTGTTTTCTGAAAATATATTTCTTCCCATTAAAAATAAATAGGCAAAAACTGAAGAACATTTTACATTCTCAACTTTAATACAATATATTTGTGATTATTGTTCACTTTTACTGCAACTAAATGAAAGTCTAATTAAATTATTATAAATGACAACCATTTTTAGGAAGAAAATGCTTCTATATAATACATTCATGTTACAGTTACATTAAAAGGTAGTGATAATGATACCATAGATGTAGTTATTAATGATACCATAGAGGTAGATGAAAGGTTTAATGAATAAATATTGATTTCAAAAGGTATTCACTCTCACTATCTTCATTTGTTTGAACAAACAACAAATGCAGAAATATACATTGGACTATAGCATCATAAAGTCGCTGCATGGATAGAACTAGTGGATGGCAATAGATATGTCCTTCACTAAAACTCCTGATGAGAACTAATGCTTTTTGATAAAGGCATAGGGAGACATCAAGTACAGTTTATGAATATTGGTTCTGCATAAATTGAAGAGATCATAAGACTCCACAGACTCCACGTGAAGACTTTGAGAAACTGTGTCAGAAAAAAGGGCACTTCACTGGACATATCCTATGCATAGAACAACAACACCCAAAAACACTTGTGAAGTGGACACCACCAGGAGGACGCAGGAGACAGGGAAGACCAAGGAAGACATGAGACAGATGTTCCATGAAGACCTGAATGCCAGTGTTCAATGAGAAGATGTGAAGAACGTGGCCACAGATCGAATATGTTGGAGGACCCATGTTGCCTGATGTGCCCAGGGCAGGACATGATGATGATGTTGTCAGTTTATACATAACTGCAGGATTTCTTTCTGTAAAAAGCATTGCATAATTAAATGTTAAATACATTTATGTAATAAGTTCACTGATATGTGTGCATGCCCATTATTAAAAGTATATATTTAATAGCAAGCTATATCATATGAATGTGTTTAAAAATGTTGATAATTCACTTGATTTTTGTTGACGTTATCAACAGTGCAACTGATCTGAGTATGACAAAATAATCGAAAATCTGATGTCATGTGTTTGCAAGAATTTTCACTCTTGCAAACAGCGGTAGGTTATGAGGTGTGAAGAGACATGTAACATTACATGAACAGACAGAGCCCAATTTGAAATAATTTTAAAGAATACAATGGACTTAATATAAACTTTCTGACAGTGTGTGGGACATCTGACTACTTTCTAAGAAAGGGAACAACAATAAATATGTACAGGAATTGAGGCAGTAGCCAATGGCAGGAGTTATAGTAAAAGCTGCAGGATTATGTACGAGTATCATATGAATTTGACTACTTGTTAAATCTTGTGAATTATTGAGACTTTGAGAATATGTTCTTACTGATTGAGCCATGGGATTTGTAAGAATAAGTTTAAGTAACAACAAATGCTGAATAATATGTTTGATAAAGGGCTCTAACCAGCACATACATGTATATATATATATACCTTTGCAAATATTTGCTGTTGCAGCTTTTGGTCTTCTCCGTTACTTCTCCACAAACAAGAATGGGCTGACTGAGTCCGGAAGGCCCTTTTGGTCTTTTCAGGTAAAAAGAAAGATAAAAAGCATGGTAATATTTGAGGTTACTGTCCTTTACTGCACCTATCACATTAAAACTAAGGTTACTGTGGTAAAAGCATGGCAAGTGTTGTTTTTATTGTGCTTCTACTACAAATTCCACGTTGAAACTACACTGGTAGTTATTATTAAATATGAACAACTGTTTAAAGGTCTATAGCATGTCACGTGACAGTGTGCAATCACCCTATTAGCAAGATGTGTTGATTTAGAAAACAAAGAAATGCAAATCCTCAGTGGAGATGACAGATATAATGCAGTGACTGAACATAATCTGATAGATAGCGACAAGCAGAACATACTTTATATCAAACATCAGGACATAATATTTGACTACTCACCCACATGTGGCACACGTGAACTGACGCCAAACATCGCGATGTGTTCTGAATGAGACTTCACTTCTTCAGCGCGATTTCAAACGCGTCTTCTGTTGACGCCAAGGGTTTCCCATTGAAAGCAATGGAGTTCCCATTTCGTCCAAATGGTGACGCCGAGGGTACCGTGGAGACGGTGATTGCTTTTGGTCTTTTCTTCACAGAAATCAATCGTTTGGCCTCGGAACAGTTGCAATAGCCGGACTTTATCAATAAAGTGTGTCTGCTGTCTGTTATATTCTGTGTTTTATATCATATAATACGCAAATGGGCAGGTTTAGTGCGGGGTGGGGTTGGGCTGTTTCAAACGTGTCTGAATAGCGTAAATAAAATTAAATAAATTTAAATAAAAGTGTGCTGGCTTATTACATTGAGAATCACACTCCAACATGTCATAATGGAAAAATTACAACCCAATAAATAATTTCATCACGATGATAACATTCACGTGCCCAACACGTCTGTATATGACGCCCTAGGCTTCTCCTTGGAATCAGTGGAGTGCCCCTGAACGTCGAAAAATGACGCTTAAGGGGTACCCTGTGCGTTAAAAAGTGACGCCGAGGGTACTGACCAAGCGTCAATATGTGACGAGTTGGGAGTGAGAATGTGTTGCTTTATCAGGTTTTCTGCATTTAACACACAACTATGGGACAGAAGTCTGTTATTACTCTTCCTCCAGGAAACTTTACAGAACTCAGTAGCTGCTCAATGTGAAATTAAACAATGGAGGAATTAAGAAACACTGAAACCACTACACTATGCTAAGATACATTTTGCAATATTATACTAGCTGTACTACATTTTATACAGTAACACCATTCTAAGATACACTGTAGTATATTCTACTATATGCTGTTACATTATGCTATACTATGCTACAGTAAGCTACACTTTACTATATTATAGTAAATATATAACATACTATGCTATAGCTACACTGTACTATTCTAGAATAATATGAGTTATACTATATTATATACAATACTATTGTGGCCCAGAAATACCTATAAATGCATGGTCAGTAATAATTGACATTCCAACACATAATCCAAAATTATGAACAACTATAGCAGCTATTTAATTCTTTTTATACATTTTTATATTGCATGTTTTTTTTCTTTTCTTTTTTTTAATGAAAAGTGGCTTAATCTTGTTCACACGATGCCATAATTGTAATATAACTCAATTCTGATTACTATACCAATTATTCTCCTATTATTACATTATGCTATACTATGCAAAGTTACATAGTGTACTGTTCAACTATACTATGCTAAGCTACTAAAATATATATATAATACAATATGCTTAGTTATAGTATGCTTTCCCTCACAAAAAGTTAGTAGCTGTCGAAGTACAACAGCAATAACACCTACAAAGAAGTAGAACTGCAGTAAAATGACGTCCAACTGTAGGTTTGCAATATAATGAAGTATATGTACAGTACAACTGTAGTTCAGTGATACACTATACTAAGCAAATATTCAAACCTATACTATGTTACTCTATACTACTCTACTATAAGCGACACAATGATATACTCTTTAATTGTTTGACTTTTCAAACTGACTGTATCTAATATCACCCAGAATTGCCAAATCTTGTTATGGAAATCAAGTTTGTGCTTACATAATAAGAATATACCCAAATTCTTATTACTATATGGGAACATCACAAGAATTTCTGTGGCTAGAGCTCTTTTTACTCAAAGTACTGTGTTAGTGAGTTTTTGGATTTTTTTTTTTTTTGTGTGATTCTGCTCACGTAATGTGAAAAAGACAACAAACATTGGCCTTGTGATCTGGTCACTCTTTTAATTAACAATATCTCATGAATTATTCCACAGGACTACACCCCCCTAATCCTCACTTACATCTCTGTCCCAATTGGTTTTCGCAAGGGCACTTCAAAACTTTATTTTTATTCCTGTTCCTTCACTCCTCATCCCTAGGAGCATCCTTTACTGTGGGAAGTAGGGAAACACAATAGACCAGATACCTCAAAATATAGGAAAATGCTGTCAATTAACGATTGTTAATTGACAGCAGCGTTTCAACACAGACCTGCCCTGAGCGAGCTGTCATCATAGACCGCCATTGTTGATACGCTGGAGCAGAATGCCGTCTAAGCAATTGTGGTGTTCTGTTCTTGGGTGTAATAACGAACGATCAGTCTTTTTGATGTTCCTAGAGTAAATCCGAACCGCTGAAGACGCAGTGGCTGAGTTTTGTTTTTGATGGGAATATTCCCCCCGATCAACAACAATGCTTTCATGTTTGCGCGAATCATTTCAGCAGACTGCTTTATAAACGAGGGTCAGTATGAAGCAGGTTTTTCTTAGAAGCTGCTCCTGAAAAAAGGATCGGTACCAAATTCGCTTTCCAGCTGCACCTCCAGAAGATTTGAGTGTAACGTTTTATTAGCCTTTATAATATATTAATCTTTGCAAATCGCTTGCAATTTACAGAAAAAAGTTTTTCATGACCATTAGCTGTAACATCCATCTGTCAATGAACTAACGTATACATCAATAAACACATAGCATTCGTATCCCACTGCTATCCTGCCAGTACATACAACCCCAAATCAGAAAAAGTTGGGACAGTATGGAAAACGCAAAAAAAGGAAGTGATTTCTAAATTTACTTTGACTTGTATTTCATTGCAGACAATATGGACAAAAAATATTTCATGTTTTGTCTGGTCAACTTCATGTCATTTGTAAATATGCATCCTTTCCTGTCATTCAGACCTGCAACACATTTAAAAAAAGTTGGGACAGTAAAGCATTTACCACTTTTTATCTGAGTTTGTATGCGTTTTGTCCAGCTGTTCTTGTATGCTCTCATCTGCCCAAATTTCCAACAAGCATTGCACCTCTGCCGTAGACCAAAGCGACCCTTTCCTCGCCATGTTGATTTTGGAGCGTCGCAAAACCGTGACGTCACGCGTCCTGTTCCGTGCTCCAGCACGGTTAGCGCTCACACTGCATGCGAACCGCACCCGAGTCCAACTGAACCGTGCTCTGGCCCACCTCTTCCAAGCGGGCCAGGGCCAGCTAATCGAGCCGCGCCCGGGCACAGTTCGGAGCACTCACACTAGTCAAAACACTGCGCTTTGGTGGTCAAACGCACTTGGGCACGGTTCAAACTGGCAAGTGTGAGTACACCCTAACTCAATTCTGATTACTATACCAAATATTCTCCTATTATTACATTATGCTATACTATGCAAAGTTATATAGTGTACTGTTCAACTATACTATGGTAAGCTACACTATACTAAAATATATATATAAAACAATATGCTTAGTTATAGTATGCTTTCCCTCACAAAAAGTTAGTAGCTGTCGAAGTACAACAGCAATAACACCTACAAAGAAGTAGAACTGCAGTAAAATGACGTCCAACTGTAGGTTTGCAATATAATGAAGTATATGTACAGTACAACTGTAGTTCAGTGATACACTATACTAAGCAAATATTCAAACCTATACTATGTTACTCTATACTACTCTACTATAAGCGACACAATGATATACTCTTTAATTGTTTGACTTTTCAAACTGACTGTATCTAATATCACCCAGAATTGCCAAATCTTGTTATGGAAATCAAGTTTGTACTTACATAATAAGAATATACCCAAATTCTTATTACTACTAATGTTGCCATTCCTTTTCACAACACTTAAAAGACGTTTAGGGACTGAAGACACCAAGTGATGAAGTGTTTCAGGTGTAATTTTGTCCCATTCTTCTTGCAAACAAGTCTTAAGGTGGGCAACAGTACAGGGTCTTCGTTGTCGCATTTTGCGCTTCAAAATGCACTGTGTGATGGTCCATCCCAGATGCCTTTCGAGCCCAGAGAAGTCAACGGCGGTTCTGGACACTGTTAACATAGGGCTTCCTTTTGGCACAGTACAGTTTTAACTTGCATTTGTGGATGTAACTACATATTGTGGTACTTGACAAAGGTTTGCCAAAGTAGTCCTGAGCCCATGTGGTGATATCGCTTATAGATGAGTGATGATTATTGATGCAGTGCCGCCTGAGGGATCGGAGATCACAGTTGTTCAGCTTAGGCTTGCGCCCTTGTCCTTTACACACTGAAATTCCTCCAAATTCCTTGAATCTTTTAATCATGTTATGCTCTGTTGAATGTGAAATATCCAAATCTCGTCCTATCTTTCTTTGAGGAACATTGTTTTTAAACATTTCAATAATTTTCTCATGTATTTGTTGGCAAACTGGCGACCCTCGGGCCATCTTTGCTCCTAAAGGATTAGACCTTTCTTGGATGCTGCTTTTGTACCAAATCATAATTACAATCACCTGTTTACATCACCTGTTTCAAATCACATCATTATTTAACCATTTTACCTCATTACTAGCCCTAAATTGCTCCTGTCTCAATTTTTTTAAATGTGTTGCAGGTCTGAATGACAGGAACGGATGCATATTTACAAATGACATGAAGTTGACCAGACAAAACATGAAATATTTTGTGTTCATATTGTCTGCAATGAAATACAAGTCAAAGTAAATTTAGAAATCACTACTTTCTTTTTTTATTTGCGTTTTCCATACTGTCCCAACTTTTTCTGATTTGAGGTTGTACAAAGATAAATCAAAGTGACATTACGTTAACCAACCATTCAGTAACGTCCTGTTCGAGCCTTAATTGTCGAACTTCGTTGGGGCAGTCATCTTGTTCCGGGTCCGACTCGGTTCAAATTGATACGGTTGCACAGATGTGCCTTCAGAGACTACCATTGCCATTCTTTCTCCAAAATACACCCTCAACTGTTGTCAAAGCAATACTCCACGTGTGTTGTGTCAAAACGCCCCAGAGAACAGAGGTGCGAGAGAGCAAAGCTCATTAACATTTAAAGTTGCATACACTGAAATGGCTTGCTGAAAACAGAGCTGTTTTTGACCAGGTAAAATTTGTGTTTTCTCACAATACTAATGAGAATTTGTAATAAATTACAAACTTTTAATTTAGAAACTAAAGAACCATATTAAATTGAATCATATTAACATAAAAATAGCATTATATGACCCCTTTAAACTTTACCTTTAAAGCAGAAAATTGTAGAAGATTAGATAGATGCTATAGAGAGCTGATGTTTTCTCTATTAAGAACAGTAGAGCAGTAATACAAGAAAGATGAGAGAAATCCACAAATGTGAAGAAAAACCAAAAGGCAGATAGAAAAGGGGATAGAAAGGGACAAAGAGAGAAAAACATATTTCGTTAGCCGGGTCAGGTTGTAATGCTGCTCTCTCTGTCTCTGTCTTGTCCACACTGCCTGCCTCAGGCAGGGGCACACATTCATTTGATATCTGAGAGCTGCTTCCTCAAAATCACTCTCGCCTGGTTCTTCCCCAAGACAGCATCCCTCTATCCTGTTATCCTCATGTGGCATCCATTACACATGCAAGCATACGAACATACTCACACACCAAACCGACGGGAGATTGCTTGCCACAGTGAAGAGCAGGATGCATATTCCCCAGAATGCACTGGGGTCTCTTTAACCACAGCCACAATTTAATGTTTCATTTCCTTCGACCCCCTTCCAATCTCTATACTTTGCATTCCCTCCTCTCTCTCTGCATCTCTCCCGCTTTTATTTTGCCCGTGTCTTTATCTCCCTCGCCGGTGTTTTGTTTTCAGTGACATGTTTTTGCTTTCTCTAATATACCTGGGCGTTATCATGGCATCATCCACAGATATAGAGAAAAGCAAGGAAGCAAAAATACTGACTTTAGCTTGTCAAATACTTTTATGAGATTAAAATTCTGTCATAATTCACTCAACCTCGTATTGTGCCAAACCTGTATAATTTTTTTGAAGAACAAAAAAGTAGATGTTTAGAAAAAATATTCATGCATATCTTTTCTATATAAAATGAAAGACAAAGTCAAGGAGCCATCAAAAAGGACATAAAAGTATTCTATTCTTTCACTTTCAGATGACACTAGGGATGTCAATTTGCACAAATTCCCATGATCGATCATCATTTAAAATCAATTAACCGTTAGCCCCATTCACTTTGTCACTGCATGTCGGTAGTCTCTGTACTTTGAAGACACTTGTGGGCGTTCCCAGTGCTGTTGCTTAAAATAATTTTGCTATTGGAGAGTGTTGTGATATAAACTACAGCAGTGCTCAGTGAATTAAATCATTAACCAGATCAATCAATACACAAATCAAACTCACTCATACTGTTGAAAATGACTAAAACATCATTTGAATTTGACAAATAATACATTTTCTTGTCGCTGATAATCAACATAATGCATATATCATGCCATATAGTCATGAAGGTGTAACTCAATTACTTCATTTTACCTTGCGTCTGCTAGGAAGTATTTTGCTGTTGAGCAGCATGCATGTGCATGAACTTGCTTTAATAGGCGATCAGTAACTTATTATCTATTAAATTATTATCGCAATTAATCAATTGCTGATTAATCGTTAGCATCCCTAGATGACACTCAGTAGATTTTCGATTAACACAATCAAATGTATGTTGCTAAGCACTAGTAAGCACAGACAATCTTGCCTTTAAAAAAAATATCATGACAGCTATGGTATCCTAAGACATGTCTGTAAGTAAATGGTGACAGAATTAATTACAATTGTAATTCTGTCAGGACCACTATAGTCAAAGATGACTAATTAGATAAATTAGCATATAGTTTTAGCATATAGTTTGGATTGGCGGTATGGTTCTGTTCTGGGCAAGAACTCAGAATACCAGATCCTGACTGGACGAGAAGAGGAGCTGGGGATGGAGGAGGGTAAATGAGCTCTGGACAAACGTAATAGCTGCTGATAGTACTGAAGGAGCTTAAATATGTGTGCGATGATAGACGTTGTATTCCTATAGGTAGACGTGATGCAGCTGATGCGACCTTGACTAATGTGACCAGCCAGAACTGACGCTACACTTGATTTTTGTACAATTTTTGTTGCTTCACTATAGCTGTGAACAAGCATCCAAAATAGAAAATCTGCTGGTCTTCTCAGCAGAGACACTTAACATGATGAAGCTTTGTGCAGGTAGGTCAGAATGACAAAGAGAGAAAAGAGAAAATAAAAGGGAGAAAGCCTTACGAAGACTGCTGTGATGATTTTGAGAAAGGTCGCCAGGATATCACAGTCCCGCAGACCCAAGTACAAACTCACACAAAGGCATGTTAATTAAGGCATGTTTAGGGGACGGCTGCTCTCTCTGCGTGTGGGCTGCAGTGTTTGCGTCTTCCCTTTTCTCTATGTGGGATTGATGAAGCTCCCCTAAGCGACTAGTGATGTCTGTTTTTTGTGGCACAGTGGGAAACATTATGTGGGCTTGGAGCAGTGTGTATGTGTGTGCATGTCTACGCCAGTGAAGGGAACAGTGGGGAGCAGAATGCCACTGTAATTATAATTTCATACGATGCTCTGTTGATCAGAGTTTGATAAGGAGGAAGAAAAAGAAGATCCCCAAGCGTGTTTGTGTGCAGACAGACACACACATATCCACAAGGGACAAACAGATGTTTTATGCATGTGTATATGCATAGAGGGTGTGTTAACTATAAGGAAGATCCGCTAAGTGGGTCAACGTGTCTTGCCCTGCTGTGCCAGTGCTGTGCGTTATGTGACGTGTGTGGCTTCAAATACAATATCTAGACAGAATGCTTGCATTGAAGCCTTGAAGTCTACTCCAGGCAAACACGTGGAAATAAGCAAAAAATTGCTCACAGATTCATTAGGGAGGTCTGAGACGTTTGTTCCCTCTCACTGGCAAAGGGAGAAGATGGAAATGTAACAAGATGGAACTATGGCACAATAGGAATAAAGAAAACTAAATTACTCTCTCTCTCTCACACATTCGCTCACTCACACTAAAAAGCACTACACAAAAGTACAAAGACACTGTATTTGATTCAAAGACAATAAACTGAGATTTCACTACTTGGCAGTTTGTGAACGTCTGGGCCAAAAATAATGCCTCCGTCCAAGAATAAAACGCGAAAACTAAGGCAACAGAAGTGCTTCAAAGTCAAATGAAAACACCCATTAAGATGAAAGAACTCGCTCAATAGACTAATCAACGCTTTATTCTGTTATCAAACCCTTCACAAAATCGTGGAGAGTGAGTTTAAAGAAGGCCACATAGTCATATACTAAGTCAGCACTTCAGTCTTTTTGAAACAACCCTGAAGATTACTGAAAGTTGGCTGAAATCTATTAAGTCTGGTCTATACTATACTGTACTGTACTATACAATTGTAACATGAGTCCACTTCAAGTTTGCAGAACCCAAGTGCAGTTTATTTAGCAGACCATAGACTAGACTCAAACCTGTCCTGGAGGACCCCCAGCACATCATCTAACACACCTGATTCAACTCATGAGCTCATTATTAGAGACTGCAAGACCTGAAGATGGTGTGTCAAATATGGGAGTCATTCAAACTGTGCAGGGCTGGGGGTCCTCCAGGACAGGTTTGAAAATGACTAGACTAGACTAGACTAATCAAGACAATTAATAGGTGTGTTCAACATCGGCTGCAGCTGGATGTAACCGATCGGCGAGAGTTGCCGCATGCAGGCGAAGAGGAGCTGCAAACGGAAATGTGAAGTTGGACACTTTCTGCTTCCCGTAGTGATGCTCACGCTGTGTTTGCATACTTTTATCACAGATGAAGTGAAATAACTGCAGTATTTGTCAATACACAGATGTTTCAGAGATATTTTTCTTTCAATTATTTATGTATTTCTTAATAATAATTTTCTCAATTATTTATGTATTTCTGTTTGTACAAGAATAAAGTTCAATATAAGCCTACACTATTAAGTGTGGTCTGTTTTGATCAGTTTTATTTTAATAAACATAACACAATAACATAGTGACTATAATAAACACAAAACACACATGATCACTGTCATGTGGTGAATCTGTCCAATTGTGGAATTGCTCTTGAATCATTACCGTTGCACTTTGACGGCATGTCACGTGGCGTTGGCGCTGTCACAAGTTGGACAAAATGTCGAACCGGCATTAACTACTTCAAGTCAGCCACCGGTCAGTTTGCACAGTGCTGTAGGAAATTGGACAAGCCTCGACTTCATGCAGCAATGCATGAAAGTATGCAAACACAGTGCGAGTGTCCCCACTGGAAGCAGAAATTGACAGACTTCACGTCTCTGTTTGCTCCGACTGCACACGGCAACTCTCGCGATCGGTTACATTAACCAGCAGCTGATGTCGAACACACCTATAATAAAACATGAGACTTGGTAAGCACTATAATGCTTCCACACCAAGGATGAAATTTGTCCAGTTACAAAGATAGTTTTTTATTTAGAAACTGCAAGATATCCTTGTTCTCTGGGAGCAATAAATATATAAATAGTAGAGCTCTGGTAACAAACAAGTGTGTTTAATGACTGTTTATACTACAAATTTGATTTAAAAAAAGTCAGGACTATACACATTGTGAATAAAAACAGTGCAATGATGTGGAAGTTTCAATGTATAATTTAAAGGGAAAAATAAGTTGATTTTAAATTTCATGGCATCAACACAAAAGTTGGGACAGGGCCATGTTTACCACTGTGTGGCGTCTCCTCTTCTTTTTAGAACAGTCTGCAAACGTCTGGGGACTGAGGAGACAAGTTGCACAAGTTTAGGAATAGGAATATTGTCCCATTCGTGTCTAATACAGGTTTCTAGTTGCTCAACTATCTTAGGTCTTCTTTGTTTTCTATGAGTGAAAGATCTGGACTGCAGGCTGGCCATTTCAGTACCCGGATCCTTCTTCTACGCAACCATGATGTTGTAATTGATGCAGTATGTGGTCTGACATTGTCATGTTGGAAAATGCAAGGTCTTCCCTGAAAGAGACGATGTCTGGATGGGAGCATTATGTTGTTCTAAAACTTGGTTATACCTTTCAGCTTTGATGGTGCCTTTCCAGATGTGTAAGCTGCCCATGACACACGCACTCATGCAACCCCATACCATCAGAGAAGCAGGCTGAACTGAGTGCTAATAACAACTTGGGTTGTCCTTGTCCTCTTTAGTCCGGATGACCTGGTTTTTCAAAAAGAACTTCAAATTTTGATTAGTCTGACCACAGAACAGTTTTCCACTTTGCCACAGTCCATTTTAAAGGTCCCATGGCATGGCATTTTTCTATTATTTTATAATGTTTCCGAGGTGTACTTATATTGTTAGTATGATTTTTTTACTTTGACTGAAATAACCACTTACAACCGAGGTATGCAGCAAAGCATTTGTGAAGCCACAACACGCACAACCTTGAGGCAGATGGGCTACGACAGCAGAAGACCCCACCGGGTACCACTCATCTCTATTACAAATAGGAAAAAGAGGCTACAATTTGCACGAGCTCACCAAAATTGGACAGCTGAAGACTGGAAAAATGTTGCCTGGTCTGATGATTCTCGATTTCTGTTGAGACATTTAGATGGTAGAGTCAGAATTTGGCGTAAACAGAATGAGAACATGGATCCATCATGCCTTGTTACCACTGTGCAGGCTGGTGGTGGTGGTGTAATGGTGTGGGGGATGTTTTCTTGGCACACTTTAGGCCCCTTAGCGCCAATTGGGCATCGTTTAAATGCCACGGCCTACCTGAGCATTGTTTCTGACCATGTCCATCCCTTTATGACCACCATGTACCCGTCCTCTGATGGCTACTTCCAGCAGGATAATGCACCATGTCACAAAGCTTGAATCATTTCAAATATGTTTCTTGAACATGACAATGAGTTCACTGTACTAGAATGGCCCCTACAGTCACCAGATCTCAACCCAATAGAGCATCTTTGGGATGTGGTGGAACAGGAGCTTCGTGCCCTGGATGTGCATCCACAAATCTCCATCAACTGCAAGATGCTATCCTATCAAAATGGGCCAACATTTCTAAAGAATGCTTTCAGCACCTTGTTGAATCAATGCCACATAGAATTAAGGCAGTTCTGAAGGCAAAAGGGGGTCAAACAGTATGGTGTTCCTAATAATCCTTTAGATATACACTATTATCATTTAATTGCAACAAAAAGAAAAAAAATCCTGTGAAATTTGTATTATCAGATGGATTGTATTTTGTTTAAAGGAATAAAATCATTAGTGTTGTTTTTCGGGTGTCATTTTATTTTAGTTTTTTTTTTTTTGAGTTTTCTTGTGGTTATTCATTGTTTCCTTCATTATCACACACCTGTTCCTTATTTGTTCATTCGTTGACTGTGTATGAATGCCTTCAGTTAATTCACTCATGGTATTGTCAATGCTATGTACAGCATTACATTACTCTTAATGTTGGATTATAAACCTTTTGTTTGATTTAATAAAGTTATGTTGCATTTAGATCCGCTGTGCTTTGCCTCGTCTTCATCCTCAGCCAATCTGTGACAGAACACCAGAGCGTGCCTGTGAGAGTTCTAGTGCAGCTGGATGATTAAATGAGTGGTCACCCCATCTTTCAGCACCAGAATTCAGTTTACCTCAATTTGGAGTGATCGATTTGCTGATGACTTCCTGTGCCCAAGCTCTTCCTCCTCTGCTGGTTCTGCCCAATCTCTTCTCTTTCCCCCCAGAGGCGTCATGCACTTTGTATTTTTGAGGGGGCAACACTTGGAGGGGAGTGACAACAGAACAGTTTGTTTCATGTAGAAAAATACTAACCCCCAAAAGAAAAAACTTTACTCTAGCTTTCACTGTAATTACTGCAATGTCATCATATCCGATTATTCTTTTGAATTATGTAAGCGAGAACATAGCCTACATTATTAACGCATCTACTTTAACTATTCCGGAATATTATTACTATAAGTCCTGCATCAATTCAGTCTTCCTCATATTTTGTAGCTTATAGAAACAAAATACTTTAATGTAGATAAGCACTGACAAATTAAGGCCAACTGCACCTTATCTTGGCGTTGTACAGCACATTTTGTGAACCAGAGGATGTTCTTTGAAGTCCTGCAAATCTAACGTCATCCAATACGTAGTGTAAACAGAGTTCAGTTAAATAAAAGTAATAGTCATTTTAACAGAATACAACAAAATTGGATGGATAAAATTTTGGATGGATTCCCCAGCCACCTACACATGAAAAATTGATGGTTCTGCATGAATCGCCTATTGCCAGGCTGTGTGACATATACAGTTGTGCTCAAAGTGATTCATACCCTTGGTAAATATGACTAAAGAAGGCTATGAAAATAAATCTGTGTTGTTAATCCTTTTGATCTTTTATTTTAAACATTTACAAAATTCTAATCTTTCATTGGAGAATAAAAATCTCATTATGAAATAAATGTTTTGCTCTAATACACATTGCTCACAATTAATCATACCCTTTTATTTAATACTTTTTGCATCCTCCTTTTGCCAAGGTAACAGTCTATGATGTCTGATACGTTTGGAGAACATCTGACAAGAGATCAGAGATCATTCCCCCATTCAGAATATCTCCAGATCCTTGAGATTCCCAGCTCCATGTCTTCTTCACTTCAGTTCACCCCACTCATCTTCTATATAGTGTTCAGGCAGGGTACTGGGATGGCCATGGCAGAAGCTTCATTTTGTGCTCAGTGAAAAAAAGTTTTTTGATTTTGATGGGGTTTTTTAATATCGTTGTCCTATTGGAAGATCCAAACGTGGCCCATTATATGATTTCTAGCTGGGACAGCCAGGGTTCATTTTTTTATCTGTTGATATTTAATAAAATCCATGATACCATGTGTCTGAACAAGATGTCCAAGATCTCTGGAAGAAAAATAGGTTTACAACATTAAAGATATAGCAGTATATTTAATTCCACCCATACTTTTTATCCCTGTGTGCACAAAACCCATCTTGAGTGTTTGCTGACAAAAAGCTCTTCTTTTTTTTTTTTTTCATCTGACTAAAGAATGTTTGAAAAAGTTACTGACACTACTGGAACATGAAAAAGAGAGAGCTTTTTTGTTAGCAAACACTCAAGATTGGGTTTGGTGCACACAGGGATAAAAAAGTTCCCCATGTCCACTGTTACAGCTGGATTTTTAATGTTTACCTATTTTTCTTCCAGAGATCCAGACATCTTGTTCAGACACATGGTATCATGGATTCTACTAAACCAACAGATAAACAATTAAAACCTGACTGTCCCAGCTAGAAATCATCTAATGGGCCACTGTTGGGTCTTCCAACAGGACAGTGATCCAAAAACAAAACATCAAAATCAAAACAAAAATGGGTCACTGAGTACAAAACCAAGCTTCTGCCATGACCATCCCAGTTCCCTGCCTGAACACTACAAAAGATGAGTGGGGTGAATTGAAGAGAAGAAGCACCAACAAGGATCTGGAAATCTGAAAGATCTGGAGAGCTTCTGTGTGGAGGAATGATCTCTCTTCAGGTGTTCTCTAAACTTATCAGACATTGTAGAAGAAGACTCAGAGCTGTTATCTTGGCAAAAAGTATTGAATAAAAGGGCATGATTCATTGTAGCAATGTGTATTAGAGAAAAACATTTATTTCATAATGAGATTTTCCCCCATTTAAAATTCTAATTCTCCAATGAAAGGTAAAACAAAAGATCAAAAGGATTAACAAAGCAGATTTATTTTCACAGCTTTCTTTTGTCATATTTACCACGGGTATGAATCATTTTGAGCACAACTGTAGCTTCAAAACTAAGACATTCAACAACTTTGGGGCACTATTCATTTTGTGCCTACAATATTCTAAGATTAGTAAGTAAACTTTATAGTTACCTACGCAATGTGTAGAATTAGATATCAATAAAAAAGTTGTCAAATTATAGGCTATTTGAAAGGATTATTGCCATTTTCATAGACATCAGTGTACACTTAACAAACAATAATTTTTTATGTGCCCCATCGATTTGAATTTGCATGCCTCTGCTTCTGCCCAATCTCAAGTCTTCTTCATTGACCTTATTTACAGCAACGCCATATTTTTTAACGGGAATGAAAGCGAGGCTGTGTGGGATAGGCATACATCTCTTCAGTGGATTGTACTGTTACTTATTTAACATGTTTTTGGATTTTTCTGTTAACGTAACATTGGAAAAATATATGTCCAAGAAATTTCAGTAGACAAAACACTTCAGACAACATGAGCTGTTGAAAAGTATAAGTGATCTAGGAGCTTTATACAGTTTTTTACAGCGGATGGCATTGTAAACACGATAATTCTATCCCTCACAGCGTTGCTTTTATACCTGTTATGGCGCTGCTCTGAATAAGCTCTATTGCCTCTGGTTCCACCCAGCTCCAAGTTTTTATCGTTGATGGTACCACCCAGCCTCCCATTTCCTCCTCCTCAAAGTAAGGTGTCAGCTCCATTGGTTCCTTTTGTGTTGGTGTTCCATCTAGCTCTTCTGCTCCACCTCCTCCTCAGCCCGGCAAAGCTATTATGCTTCAGGCCCCCAGCCCTGCAGCTAAGCCTTGCTGTATGGATCCCCTGGCTCCGTCTCAGGCCTCAGAGCCTACTACTCCATCTCGGCCTGTTGAGCAATCGGCTCAACCTTGCCTCCCCCCTGAGACCATTGTCCATCCGGCTTTACCGGGCTCCCTGATTCCTCCGACTCCACCTTGGTCTGTCATTGCTCTACCTCCGCTATAGACTTCTGTGCTTTCGGCACTCGTTCCTCGACCACTTTGGCTCAGTCGGGCACAGTCTTTGGTGTTTTCAGTTTCATTTTTAAAGACTTTTAGTTTGTTATATTACGTTACTCTTAATGTTGAATCATCGCGCTTTTGTTTTATTCAATAAAGTTATACTGCATTTAGATCCGCTTTGCTTCACCTCACCTTCATCCTCAGCCAATTCATGACAGTGTTAATTTTATAATTAAAAAGATTGCAGATTTTTTTGTTTGTTTTATTGCTCTGAACAGGCCTTGACCTACAGATTCATGCCAAACACTTTCATAAAATAAATATGTTGAAATACTTCACACATGCAAATGTTTCTATTTGCTTACACTGACTGCCTTTACACAGGAAAATTGGCCTTGATAAGATATGATAGATAAGAGTGCTTAAAAGAGTCAAGATGACCTGAATTCAGAAACTTTTCTATAAACCATTTGCACATCATGCCTATTTACCTTAAGTGACCCAACAACCTATCCCTCCCCTACCCCCTAAAAAAAAAAGAAACAAAAGACAAGCAAGGAAAGAAGAAGAGAGAGAGAAACAAGAAAATAGCAGAACGGCATGTCCTCAGACAAAAACCGGGAGACCAAATAAAACCTCTTTTCATAATGTGAAGAAAACAGGAAGCAAGAGCTAAGAGGAACAAGCAACTCAAGAGTCCTTGAAGAAACAACAGTGCTTTAGTTTACTCGAATATGTGCACACTGAAATACCTTGTCACTCTGAACCCAAGTGCATCGTACTGAAAAACTCTCCATTAAAGGAACTACTCTCCTCGTGGACGCTGGAAGATACATTTGTCTTATTTGAGGATACATGAGCATTAGAAGAACCCTATTAATCCAACACAGGCACAAGGGCTAATATCAGCGCAGATATCTCTGGTCAGAGTATTACATTAAGCTGGAAGGACTTCAGTGCAAGCCAGGGGTCATATGGGATTCCAGAGCTTTAGGGAGCTTTTTTAGAGCTTTATCAGATAGCATCTGCAGGATTTCTATGAAAACAAATGACCTTTATAAAGTAATATTCCTATAATTACCAGCTGTAACATCTGCTGTGGCATCCAGGGATTGCATGCTACAATAGGTGGTGATTCAAAAATGTCCTCAATTATTTACAAACAGAAAGCAAAAATGAAGGTACAGGATGTTATCCAGCAGTTTGAACAAAGTATTCCAGAAAGTCCCATAATGGATTTACGTCATATCTAATATTGCTTTTTTTAATTAAAAAAAGGTACCTCCACATTTATTTTTCTTATATTTGGACTCTCTTTTGGTTATTTGTTGTTTGCTTGTGTGTCAGAAAGCCAGAGGGAGAATTTCCGCAGAAAAAAATGATTCGATCTTTCCTGTTGCTTGCAGCTGAAATAACCCCCATCCTTCTATATCTCTCTGCCGTGGGGGGAAGAAAGGGAGAGGAAGGGTTATGTAAATAATGGGAAAGGGTAATGGGCCTTTAAATACATTATTGAACTACAGGTGTCTGTGAGAACACAGACACGCAGATAACAACGCACACACATTTTCAAAGGGTTTCTGAGTCTCTAGCCCAAAGCTTCACAGATCTTCAATATCTCTTTATTGTGCTGTTTTCATTTTCTTAGTAGCTCCAAACAGCCCATTTCCCACAAACATTGTGAGTAAAGGACAACAATAATTTTAATACCCTCAGTTATTCTCTCAGATGGTGTAGCGTACTATAGGTGATGATATGAATACCATGTTTTAAAATAAGATAAAATAAATTTCATTAAATGAAATTAATTTATCACTCAATGAATGAATGAATGGCAAACATAAGTTAACTTAGAAACAGAACATCCACAAATAAAAATAAAAAATGGTCACGGCTTTTTAATGCTATTATAGTATTTATAATATTTTTTATATGTTCAGTTTTCATTTTAATTTTATTTTAAGATTTTGTCATTTCCTTATGTGCTTTGGTAAAACTATACAATATGATTCCATTTGTTATTTAGTCATTAGTTACCAACATTATTTAACAGCATGAACAAAAATATTTTTTTTGAAAAAAACGTCTCTGTTAATTTCAACATTTACTAATAAATTTATATTATTTAATGGAGATTAACTTATACCTAAACGTATTTTTATGTTTTTTTATTTGTGTTATTAATTTAGTATTTATATTTTATTTTATTTAAGCTTTATTATTTTTTTATTTCAATTTGTATTTATAAGCTTTATTTACATAATAATTCTGTACACTCTAAAAAAATGGTGCTATATGGCACTAAAAGTGGTTCTTGGCTCGTAATCATAGGGGACACTTATGGTGCTATAAAGTTTTGTAAATGGTAGCGTTGCTATAGCACCTCAGTCATCCCAAAGAGCCGCTGAAGAACCAGTGAAGCACCAACATTTGGTGATATACAGCACTTAAAGTGATTCCCCTATGATTACAAACAAGAACCACTTTTAGTGACATATTGCACCATTTTTATAAGAGTGTATGATTACGAGCAAGAACCACTTTTAGTGCCATATAGCACCATTTTTTTAGAATACAGCAGAAATAAACATGACAACAGCCAGTCAATGCATATCGCTCATCTGTGTTCCTCTTTGTGAATGGACAGCACAGTTTTCATCTGATACACAAACGCACACACGTGACGCCCCTGTGTTTTCAGCATCTACAGTCTAAATATATTAGGACATGAACACATGAACTTCATCTCTAGAGCTGCTTCTGAGACTCACTTCACAAGCTTTCGTTTAATTTGAGAAACACTACCGCCAAATACACTCTCAAACTAAAACTGAAAGATATTTGCAATAAATCAAAATAAAAGTTGGGTTTAACTTCAATTATGACAAATATATATCTTCTGTAGACGTGAGCAACATGAGGGGTTGCAAGACTTGGAATATAGTGCACAAGTCATATGGACCACTTTTATGACACTTTTATGGTGCTTTTGTGTCTATTTTGGTAGTTGAAAGCCACCTGGTCACATTTGCTTTTGGAAAATCACAGCATGGAAGTCATTAAGGTTTGGAATAACATAGGGGTGAGTAAATGATGACAGAATTTGAACTATCCCTTTAAATTGTTTCACTATACTTTCTGCAAACACACCTGTTTCTGTGTTTCACAAGCCAGTGATTTGGGCTGATGTTGATGAATTGTGACCTGTGTATGACATTGACTCTTCATTCAGGTGGATGCAGCCCTGTTCAACACACCCTCAGACAAGTTCTTTACCTCACTCCATCCCTCGGGGATGCAAGAGATTGTTTTTCCATGTTTCTCCTGTTTTTCACGTCTTTCCACTTCTCGCTGCCTCTTGCTTTCCTCCTTCAATTAATCCCACTGAGACCACTGAAGAGAAGAAGGAGATAGAATGAGAATGAAAAGGAGAGAAATAACAAATGACGATCTTCCACGGCATGGTACCACTCAAGTGGCCATTAGTGCAACTCGCTCAATCTCTTTAATGAACTGATCAGACCTAATGACTCCCAAACTAACCCTCCCTTCATGCAGACAGATGTAGTGGGTGGCATATACAGATTAAAAGCATGTGATTGGTGGAGGGGAACGGACAGGTTTGAGCAATATAAAATAGCATTTTTGTTTTTGAACGTGCCCACTATCCAAGTCCACTTGGATAGTTTGTTTTCATATTTAAGCCAGAACTACTCTAATGGAGGTTAATTAGTTTCAAATAATCAATTATCTCATAATTACCCATGAATCATGGCTAAATATGAGAATGGATACAATAAAAAGTGAGCAAACGGCCCAACGCTGGCCATTTGTCCTACTCTAGAACATCATTACACCACATAGGGCAGAACAAACCATTTTCCCCTCTGTCTATCTGTCTCACTCACTATCAAATCATAGTTATTGGATGAAGTTTGACAGTAAACAGTCTTAGTATTAGGATGGATGCTGTCGAAAGTCAATTTTCAGCCTCTCTCCGCCACACCTCCACAATTTCCACCTTCTATTTGGCCTGCGTATGCAGCTCAGGTTGGTACTTCAGGTGTAATGGCCGTCATCTTTCTTTGGCAGAGAGGATGATGTCACCTTTCTGGGATGGGCGATTTTTCCGACCATACTGTTTTAGGCACCGTTTTAGCAGAACACAAGCAAACACTGATTACTCAGATGCATAGATTATGACAGGCCAATCTCTGTGAGAAATAACAACAAGACATCACAGTCAGGATTAAGAGAGAGAGAGAGAGAGAGAGAGAGAGAGAGAGAGAGAGAGAGAGAGAGAGAGAGAGAGAGAGAGAGAGAGAGAGAGAGAGAGAGAGAGAGGGGAAAATGCTAAAGGATGGAGTTGAGAAAAGTGAAGGGAAGCAGGTGAAAAATAAGAAGACGGAAAGGAAATAAACACTAAAGAAAAACAAGCAAATTGAATAGCCAAGGATGAGTGGAGATTGGCTAAGGAAGAGCCATGAAGTGGAGGAAGAATAAAGAAAAAAGAAGAATAAAGAACAGAAAGAGGTCACACAGATATGATAAACCTGGGGAGAGAGTCAGAAAAGAGTTAAAGGTGGTGGTGGTGATTTAAGAAATAGAGGGGGAGACAGAAATGACATTGCATATATGACGAGATAGTGATAATACGATGCAGAAATAAAATAAAAAAATAAGAAAATTATAAATAATAAGAATAAAATAATAAATAATACATATTTTTTTATTATTCTACAAAAACAATAAAAGGGGGGTTACTATGCAATTAATATTCGACAGAGATAAAATAAATAATAAATTAAAAAATAAATCAAATCAAATAAATAACCATAGGAATAAAATCTGAATTTACTTAAAAATACACACACACACACACACACACACACACACACACACACACACACACACACACATGTTGTGTTTCCATGTTTTATGGGGACATTCCATAGGCGTAATGCATTTTATACTGTACAAACCGTATTTTCTATCCCCTACACTGCCCCTGCCCCTAAACCTACCCATCACAGGAGACATGCTGCATTTTTACTTTTTCAAAAACATCACTTAGTGTGATTTATAAGATGTTTTCCTCATGGGGACCAAAAAAATGTCCCCACAAGGACAAAAATTTGGATATTGCCATCTTTGTGGGGACATTTTGTCCCCATACCGTAGGGATTACCAGTCCACACACACACACACACACACACACACACACACACAAACACACACAAACACACACACACACAATCAGCAATCCTGCATCCTTTGTCTGGACCAACAACTTCATCATCATCTTCATTTACACGGTAGGGAGCTCACAGCAGGACAGCTGTGTGTACACTGATGTGAATTTGAAAGGAGTGAAAATACCTTTTTCCCCACATCTCCTCTTTTCCTTCCTATCCCTCATCAGTCCATAATTCTCCCTTCATACACTTACATCCTCATCTTCTCTCCTCATCAACCCCCTTCCATCACCTCTAACTGCCCTTAACTATTGTCTCCCCGCACATGTTCATCACCTCCTCTCTTTTCCCGCCTCAGCTATGCTTATCTCTGTCCAACCGGTCTGCGTTTCTCCCTCCGCTGCCGTCTTCTCCGGTCCCCAGCTCCATTCATACACCCGGGCTGTGGCAGGCTTTTTGGCCCCCAGCAAAGCGGTTTCAGAGCACTCTCATTTTCCTCCTGTCCTATCAATGCTGATCTGCTGTCAGTTAACCGGGCCCGGGCCGAGCTCTCGGGCTGCTCCCACTGATCTCCTGTCAGTCATCCGGACCTTCCGTTAGCTTCCTGGCCATTCCCAGCTGCTTGTTATTCCACACAGGGAGCAATCTGTAGAATGCTCAAAATAGCAGAGTAATGGATTCCTGGCGTCACTGAGGCACTTTAATGCCCATAAGCCTGCGGGTGAAGAGAACTCTGCTCATGTACACTGCTGGGGGACACAGTGGATCTCGTTTAGCAAGACTGCATAGTTTAAAATCTCAAGGTGGCCGAAACTGGGATTTTAATACCAACTTAAACCTGGAATGAAGATTTCTGCATGCTAAACATCAACAGCACACCGACGCATACTCGCGTGTAATTGTTGCGCACATTTATCGGTTGACTGGTCTAGTTAAAAATGGATGTAAAAGGCATGAAATGAGAAGAAGTGATGAATTTTAGATAGGTAGGACCTAGCCATGGGCTCAGAGGGCTAATTTAAAACTCTATTAGTCCTTATTTGGACTAAAGGAAAACTTGGCTCTCAGTCATCGCCATTTCAACAGGTCGCTCCACCCACTCTTTAAACCTCAATGAGTGAGTGAACGAGACAGCAAGTGAGTAAACAGATTTTTAAAGATTACATTTCACACACAGCTAAAAAAAACTAAAAAAATAAAATAGTAAAATAAACAAAACAAAATAATACAATACAATAAAATTAATATATTTTTTCCATCTTGAAAATGGAATGAAATTGATTAAATGAAATGCAAATGCAAATGAAATGCAAATGAAAAACAGTAAAAAACGTTATCAAAACGATCCCCGTCCACACTGATCCTTGAAAACGACTGAAAATGCTGTATGCCAGGCCAGCAGTTAGCAATGTCCCTTAATATTGATATACACCGTTAATTCTGAAGAATGAATTGTGCTTTTCTATATGTCAGTTCAAAGTGACCATGGCTGTCACAATGCCAGATACATTTTTTAAATCAAACTTGCTGCTGATTTAAAGAGGTTCCAAATGGGTCTGATTGAGAGTGGTCTGCGCCGTTTCACGCATATGATCCGCTCTGTGCTATCGTGTCCCTGGACGGGAGCAGACTTTTACGCACGTCTACGCATATACGCATTCTTTTACAGAGCAGAATCATGCCAAATGCACATGCCTTTAGTATAGACTGGACACGTAATACTCATGCATATGACTCTGTATTGTTTACACAGAGACGATAATGGTCTCATTTTCAAAAACTTGCACTTTGAAACCCGTTTCCTGTAGTTGAAAACGGCGTCATGTAAACAGCCCCTTAGATCGGTAAGACCACTGATCTATATAAATGTCTGGATTGCTCATAGCCATCTAAACTGCTAGCAGGCGGTGAAGCAACCGCAAGTGTTTGAGTGGCCATCTTACGACTTCCTACCGACAGAGGGCATCATTGACTTACAGCCAACACATTGACCAAAAAATTTGTAAGTGAAATATTTGCCCAGTCTCCTGCCTGATACAACACAGCTGCTCAAGGGTCAGTGGCCATCGTTGTCTGATTCTTTTTTTCATGATGGGCCATACATTTTCAATAAGAGACCTCGATTTGAACAATTTGGACTGCAGGCAGGCCAGTCAAGCACATCCCTTTTAGAGTACAGAGTAGTGTATCTAGAAACCACTCTGTTTTAGCATGTGCAGAATGAGGCCTGGCATTGTCTTGCTTCCCAGGAAATATGTCATCTTTATTGCAGTATATGTCTGTACAGTCGTAGTATACGCCTCCACGTCAATGGTACCTTCACACATATGCAAGTCGCCCATTCCGTTTGCACTGATGCACCCCCATACCATGACAGATGTTTGCTTTTGCACCTGTCACTGATGAAAGTCTGGATGGTCCCTTTCGTCTTTGTCACTGAGAACTTGAAGTCTGTTTTTTCCCAAAGCATGGAACAATGGACTCAATCTGACCACAGCACACTTTCTTTTTTCATAATCTGAGATGAGCTCGGGCCCAGAGAACTCAGCAACATCTCTGTTGATGTATAGTTGCATTTCTTGATGCAGACTGTGTTTTTCCATAGTACTTCCGAGCACGTGTGGCTGAATTTAACACAGTAGCATGAAGGTTTCTTATGCAATGCCATCTGAGGGCTCAAAGGTCACACACATTCAACAGAGGTTCCCTGCCTTGCTCAACATGAACTGAGATTTCTATGGATTCCCTGAATCTTTTCATAATATTATGTATAGTATACTTTGCAATCTTTCATTGGGAAATACCCTAATGAAAATTGGCACAAAGTAGTGAGCCATGAACCATCTTTAGTGGATGATCCTTTTATACCCAATCACACTATTACCTAATTGCACTAATTGTGTACTGTTTCAAAACAGTTTGACTTGGATATTCTATCTTTTCACTTTTAGTTTGCCTCTTCCCCAACCTCATTTGAGTGTGTATTAGCCAAATCAAAATACAATTAATTTGGACAGTGAAAACATTGGAAATCTTTTCGTTGTACTTTTGACTGTTAAATAAATGTTAAAGAGAATAAACAAATCACAAATTCTTGATTTGATTACAGTTTACAAAATGTCCCAACTTTTCTGTATTTGAGGTTGTATGTAAATTAATTGTTACTTTGGACATTGTCTGTAATGTTTATAGTCTTTATGAGCAATATATAAAAATCGTTAAGATGGGTGTGTCTACGGTAGTGTTGTTAAAAGTATCGAACGCGATACCAAATGAATACTGAAGTGTTACAAATGTGACACTTTGAGCGCTGTTGAGCGGAATCATAAACACCTCTGACTGGCCATTGCGCTCACGCGCTCATCAAACACATCTGTGATTGGCCACAATGATCAGCGCTTCACAAACCATGTTATATACATCAATGACACTTTTCTCAGAGTGCTAACACAGATACACACGGAGCATTTGAATGCAGGCGTCTATCAGCCTACCGGTCCGCTGGTTGATGCCCGCTTCTACTTTCAAACGCTCCTACTCCCGCTTTCAAAACATTTTCAAACACTTCCGTGTGCTTTCAAGCGCTGCAGTGCGTTGATCATTGTAGCCAATCACAGGCACATCCGATGAGCACGGGAGCACAATGGCCAGTCAGAGGTGTTTACGATTACAGCTCAACAGCGCTCAAAGCGGCACATTTTTAAAACTTCAGTATCGATTTGTTATCGAGGTCGATACTTTGACAACACTAGTCTACGGCGCACTGCCGACACAGGTAACCGACTTAACACAAAATAGATTGCTTTGTGTAGGCTACGTAATTAAGCAGGAAATAATGAGTATGAACATATATCAGGGATTATTAGCCAAGGTTGATTCAAATATACAATAAATATTGGTTCAATTTAGTCTTAATTACCTCCCTGTTAGTCTCCTCGGTTACTGGTTATGTTCAGCTGTCTGTCATTCATTTCCCCTGTGTATTTATACTCCTGTCTTAAGCCAGGCATATACGCTATTTTTGCTGTCGCAGATGATTACTTTCTCTCTGGAGAAATCACGTGAACATCGTGCATGCTCGTATGGTCATGGCTCGCAACGTGTGAGAGGAAATACAAGACGAACCGAGCACGCTACGAGCACCTCCCGACCCCGAAAATTCGGGGAGTCTGCCCGAATTTCACCAGCATATGGCTGTCAACAAATTGCCAAATCATGCACAACCACGTCACATAGGCTAGATCTATATGAGTATTATAGCTCAGTGGCTGCAACCATACAGCGTGCATACACTCAGACACTCAGAGACACACACACACCGCATACTCGCTCTCTCTCTCTCTCTCTCTCTCTCTCTCTCTCTGGTTGTTTCTGTTTAAAGGAATGGCTTCTGTTCTCTGCTTTTCAACAAATCATTTGCACACAAATTTTTCTATCTGAAGCTATAGCAGCAACATTGAAAGCCCACGCCTCTGTGTTTAACTTGAAAGCTTGTGTGATTGCTGCGGGCTCGCTGTGCAGTGCAGTTGTGTCGTGTACCAGCTGCTTTGATGCGATTATAAAGTTAACTGCAATATCTCACGACCACCCGAGTGTCCGAATTCGCACAGTGTACGCCTGCCTTTAGGTCACATCCACACAAAGCCAGAGCTTTCCCTATCTGTATACAGTTAAACGTGTCTCTGTGTGGACGGGGCCTTAATCAGTTTATTGTCGGTTTCCATCTTTAGTGTGAGTAGTTTGTTATCATTCTCTGTGCATTAAAGAAAGTTAGTATTTGATCTTCCGCATCTTTATTCTGTGAACTACTACATCAAATGGACCTACAAAATGGATAAGGAGGACTATGTTACACAAAACGGCCAGTCGCTGGAGGATTATATGGAGGATTACCTGTAACTCTATCATGAGGCGTGCTGGGACGATGAAACTGAAACCGCATTTCTGGAGTGGTATGGACGATATACTCGGCCAGATGCTGCTGTTGGGGGAGGATCATCTTCCTTTCATCAATTTCATTGACCACGCATTTTGGGTGTGTGGATCCTCCCTCACCGTGGGAGTTGGCTAGGACAACAACACTATTATCTCCGACTCCCCAGGACTATCAACACCACCAGTAGCCATCTCTCTGCCCACTTCAGAGATTTCCCTTCGGGTCAGCCCAGAGTGTCTAGGGAAGACACAGAGACCTGCAACGATTCCAGTGATGATGCCCATGCCCATCACGGAGTCTGAACCTGAGCCAGAACCCGCCGCGGACCGTGAGCTTGAGCCCCCTCCATGCCCGGAGTCCATCTCGGAACCTGAGCAGGTCACTGCAGCCGTCCCAAGGCTGGTGCCGATCACTAGATCCAGTAAAAAGTCAGGTCCTGTGAGACAGTTCTCAGATGAGTCAGTTGAGGAGCACTGGCTCATTAATTTCACCACCGAGCTTGTCCCTCTTCAGCCAACTACCCTCTCTATTATAGATGATGCAATTCCATTTGGTATTCTACCCACCCCATTGCCACCATCTCCGCTGGTTCCATCATATTCCCTAGACTTATCTGCCCCACTGGTGTCTCATAGCTCCTCAACGCTGCCCTCTATGCTCATTTCTTCCAGCTTGTTAGCTCCACCTCAAGCTCATTCAACTCCAGCGCAGCTCTGTGATACGGATCCCCTGGCTACACCTCAGGCCTTCATGCACAGCTCTCTACCTCGACCTGTCAGCCCTTAGTATCCGCTGGGGCTCTGCACTCCCTCAGCTCCGCCATGGTCCACCATCACCAGGCTCCACCAGGCACCGTCCCTCCAGCTACACCTTGATCTCTCGTCAGTCTGGTTTCGTTGTGGACTTCTGGGCCTCCGGCTGTGCCTCAGCCCTCCACCGCTCCAGCTTGTCCTACTTCCCTCCGGATCCACTTTGGTCCTCACCCCCTCCGGTGTTGTCCCTTTCTGCCAGACCCCTGCCTCCACATCGGTCACTCGAGCCGATGATGTTCCCTTGGCCTCATATCTGTGACGTTGTCCTTGCGGCTTCGTCTCCACCTTGTCGTGCTCCACTGCCGTCGGTCAACACCTAGGATCTGCCCAGTTCTGCTGTGGTGTTCCTCTCTGTCTCCTCCTGTATCCTGTCCATCTCCAGCTTCTCCTCGCCCTTCTCCTAAACCCTCCCTCCACAGCTAGACTTATGTCAGGATTGTTATGTTTTGTGTTCATTTCATTCCTGTGTGTTGGTTTCATGTGCATCACTTCAGTTCAGTTAAGTTTGTGTATTTGTTTTGTGTACCTGTGTATTTATACTCCGTCTTATTCAGTTAATTTTTGTTTCTTATCTATAGTGTGAGTAGTTTGTTATCTTTCTCTGTGTCTTAATCCATGTATTATTTTCATTTGTATTTAAGAAAGCTAGCATTTGATCTTCCTTGTCCTCATTATGTGAACTACTCCATCAACCATGACAATTAAATTGTATTAAATCCAAGGTTTACCATGCATCATCTTGTTCAGAGCGACTGGATAAATACTTGGAAACAGTTTTATGTCTTTGAATCCATAATCAGGCAACGGCATTTCTCTGAATACTTTGTGAAGCATGTATATTATTTCCTGATATCTTTTTGTTGACCAACATCCACTTCAGACGCTTGGGAGTTCTTTTACTTGTTATGGCGTCAGCAATCCAGTCATTTATATAGATCAGCGGGTAAGACCTAGTCATGGGTTTAGAGGGTTTATTTAAAACTCTGGTCTTTATGGACTAAAGGAGCACTTGGCTGTCAGCAATCGGTATGAGATCGGGTTGCCCCGCCCACTCTTTAAACCTCAATGAGCAAACGAAAGAGACCGTGAGTGAGTAAATAGACGGCAAAGTTCACAAGTTTACAGTCTGCGGGGAGCTATCAAGACTCTGACACCTGAGCCTCCTATAGACATTTCACACACGCCTACCACATCTATCATCTCTCTCTCCATTTCTCCATCCATCTCACTCGCAATTCACTCACCATGCAGCCTTTAAATCTCCTCAATCACTCATCCGGCTGAGCAGAGCCCCCTTTCCTGCTGTCCCATGGGGCTACTTTACATATAGAGCTACGGATTGAAACAGCAACTGTTACGGCAACCCATCAGACAAGCTGGACCCAGACGAGCCTTCCTAATATTTAACATTCCACATTTTTTCCTTTAAAACCACCTATTTCCATTTCTACATACGTAATCCATCAAGACCCAAGCTATGAGAGCAAAACTAAAAAGCATTCAACAATGTAACTACACTGCAAGAGAATGACATTATCCTGCTAGGATCAATATGCATAGTGACAAAATAATTTTTTTAAGAGATTAAAAAATTAAAATTATATTATTTCAACCAAAAATGTTATCATTTAGGCCTCCTCATTCTGATGTACTTTCAAATCTGTATAACTTTATTTCTTCTGTGAAACACAAAATAATATATTCTTCTAAAAAGTCTCAGGTCCAGTTTCACAGACAGTGCTTGGAATAAGCCAGTATCAGGCCTTAGTTCAATAAGGACATTTATGTAGCTTTTTTAAACGTGCCTTAGAAAAAAACATTACTGGGTGTGCATCTTGAGCCAAAACAATGGCTCTGACATATTTTGAGATATGTCAGTGCAAGTTGCTTTCAAGTTGCTAACAGCTCGAACATGCATTTTAGTCTGGGACTAGGCTTAAAGGTGCACTATGTAAATTTTTGCAGTAAAATATGCAAAAACCACCAGCCCAGTGTTATATATTTAGTTCAGTTGAGTACTTCAGTTGAGTAATATCCCAAATGTTTCCAACTCGACTTCTGGTCAAGCGAGCGCACAGAATAGCGTCATAAAATAATTTTAAACACACTTAAATGTATCTAATCTGATAAACAGAGCTGCGTTACCTCATACTCATGGAAAAGCTGAAATGGCGCCGGGCGACTGTGTCCCATCATAATAAAAGTCCCACAAGCCGTATGTTGCGTAACAATCGCTTCAGCGGCCTTGCTCAGCTCCCACAACACTCGGTCCTGTTCTGCTTCATACTACAGTAACTTTAATAACCGCATCCATGAACATGATTTCTGACCGAAGTCCTGTCCCGATTCTTTTCCACTGGCTGTGAGATGAAAACCACATTCCATAAGATTCTGCGCTTAAATTTGGCGTTATCAAGCTACACCTTTGTTTTGAATAGGTGCCCTCTAGCGGACGGAAAAGTTAAATAGTGCACCTTTAAACCTTGTCTGTGAAACCAGGGGTATTTGTTTTACCATAGTGGCTAGCAGACGCATCTGCTCTGTATCTAAAGGCAGATCACGTGAGCGTTATAGTCTTCACTCCCAATGTAAGCTGGCATAATTCTGCTGCTAATTTGCATAAAAAAAGTTAAAATTGTGCCAAACATTGTTGTATCATCTAAGTTATTTTAGTATTTTTATACTATTATAGTATTTGTTTAAATTTTCTGAATTAATTTTAATATTTTATTATTTAGCTTTCTTTTTTGAGTTTTAGTTTTCATAACATTTAAAACTTAAACTGGTTGGTAACTAGACAGTTGGTGGTAGCAATTGACTATGGCAAGTCAATGGCTACCGTGAACTGTTTAATTACCAACATTCTTTAAAATATCTAATTTTTTTGTGTTCAACAGAAGAAAGACAGAAGAGATTTGGAACAAATTTAGGGTCAGTAAGTGATGACACAATTTTCCTTTTTGGTTAAACTATCCATTTAACAATAATAAACAGGTATTTTGTACTACGATGTAAATCTGAGTGTAACAGATTATAGAAAAAGAAAAAAAATCAGGTTGACATTTAGGAAGATCAAGTTGACATTTTGATTAAAGGTGCACTATGTAGGATTTTTTGCAATAAAATATCCAAAACCACCCGGCCAGTGTTATATATTTTGTTCAGTTCAGTGTTAATTTCTAACGAAAACGATGACGAAAAATATTCGCCAACGCCCACTTTTTCTGTGACTAAAACGAGACGTTGACAAGCTAAACTAATATCTGATGATAAAAACTATGACGAAACGTATGCCGCTTTCTTTGTTAACAAGACGAGACGGGACTATAATATTATTTGAGGAATGTCGGACATTAAAAACATGATCTCTTCAAATGCTGTCTTTCAAAAATGTGCGTCCGTCAAGGAATGTGTCTGCATTATCTGATCTCTCTGAATCTGACAGCTGCAGCCGACGTCACAAGTACGGGTGGTCTAGGCAACCAAATCTCGAACTAGCGAGCTCTATATGCAACGCAGCGCTTCGTGTAGACTAATTTGAAAATGGCCACGCAAAGAACGATCTTCGATAGGAATAAATGTCAAAAAAGTACAAACTTAAAAGACAGAGCAGAGATCGAGTTAGTCAGTAAAATCCCCAGCCAACAGGTAATTTTACTAAAGCTGTTGATGGAGTGGAAGTTGTGGAACAGCAAGTTGATTGGCACATTGAAGCAGGTAAAAACACAGCGCCATCGTCCCCACCGATTTTAGGTTAGTTTGATTATAAACCTGATGGATGTATATTGCTTTTTATGTTTGAACAAACTCTAGCCTATATAAAGCTTAAGGCGCGGTTGAAATATTTAAATCGTGTTGCGCCATCATCATGTAAGCTTATCATTTTACGCTTTTTAATCATTGTTTTTAAAACATTCAGACACATTAAGCAGCGAGGGAGAATTAATTTAGGTAAATGCGCGTGTTAAATTAAGCCTGATACGCACACCTCATACAGCCCATGAGTTCCTTTCGTGCCTTGTGCTTGAACGCTCAAATACGCTTAGTGTCAAAATCTTTGTCTTTGCGAGTGTCCTCGTACACTTAGTCATTTGTGTCTTTAAATAAACGTTAACAGTTTACAATAAAACATGTGTAGTAGTGGGATCCTGGTAGACTATTAATGAGGTCTTAAAGGTAATAGTTCACCCCAAAATGAAAAGTCTATTATCATTTACTCACCCTTAAGTGGTAAAGGGATATGTAGCATTGCACAAGTGCTACTAACTAAGAGTGCAATGTCAATACAACCTGATTTAAATTTCGCACAAGCTTAATTGAATTGGTCTAAAATAGAGAAAATTATAATGACCATTTTTGTCTAAAGACTAGATATAAAAAGCTACCAAAAATAATGTTGGTAACGGCAGTTTGACTAAAAATAATGACTAAAACTGACAAAAATGCAGTTACTTTTCATCGACTAAAACTAGACAAAAACTATGAAAGACAAAATGACTAAAATGTGACTAAGACTAATAAGCATTTTTGTCTGAAGACGAAGACTAAGACTAAATCGGAAATGGCTGTCAAAATTAACACTGGTTCAGTTGAGTACTTACAATACCCCAAATTTTTCTAACTATGTGTAAATTGTGAGAAAATTGCTATTTTAACCAAGGAACCGGGTTGTGTGAGGGAGTAGCCTGTCAATTGTGTCAAATCTGCGTTTCCCTCGGTTTCCGGTTTTATTTTGCAGAAAGGCTTTACTCTCACTGGAGTGTGAAAAAGTGTCAGAGCAGCTCCTCAGTGAACGCTCAGTAACATCATAATATAATTCTCAACACACTCAAATGCAGTGTTGGAGGTAACGCATTACAAGTAACTTGAGTTACATAATCAGATTACTTTTTAAGTAACTAGTAAAGTAACACATTACTTTTCAAATTTAAATGAGTTACTTTTTCAAAAACTTTTTCACACTTATTTGACTGACAACTTTCCTTTCCTCATTTTGAGAAAAATTGTACAGTGCAGAGAGCAGAGGATTTGTGTGTAAACATGTTATTGTACTTCTAGACTAAATGTGAACATTTAATCATCTCACTTACACAATAAAGATTCAGTAATCCTCAAAATGAATAAAATCAGTCAAATGAAAATTCAGAATACTATGTAAACCTCCAATAATTAAATGTTAAATAAAACAAATATATGGAAAAGCGGAAATGGCCTAATAAAAAGTCCTGCTGCACGCAAGCCGTGTGTTGCATAACAATCGCTCCGGCGGCCTTGCTCAGCTCCCACAACGCTCAGTCCTGTTCTGCTTCATACTACAGTAACGTTAATAACCACACCAATGAACATGATTTCTGCCCGAGTCCTGTCCTGTTTCTTTGCCACCGGCTATGAGGTGAAGACCACATGTCCGAAGATTCTGCACTCAAACTTGGTGTCATCAAACTACGCCTTTGTTTTGAACAGGCGCCCTCTAGTGAACGGAAAAGTTGCATATTGTACCTTTAAACCTTTAACTCTCACCCCTATAAGGAAAAAAATATTTTTTTTTCCTTAAAATTCTTATTATTGAATTTTTTTGTTTTTAACTACAAGCTATAAAACTCTACCGTGGGGTTGAGATGTCAGTTTTTTATGTTAAATATTGCTTCACATTTACAGTAGTTTATGAGTTTTTTTGAATGTTGAATGAAACTTGTAACAATGTTATTACAGTATACATTTATTGTTCTATATATATATATATATACACCAAATCAGGCATAACATTATGACCATATATCCTATATTGTGTTGGTCCCCATTTTGCTGCCAAAACAGCCCTAAACTGGTGAAGCCTGGACTCCTCTAGACCCCTGAAGGTGTGCTGTGGTATCTGGCACCAAGATGTTAGCAGCAGATCTTTCAAGTCCTGTAAGAAGTGGGGCCTCCATGGATCAGACTTGTTTGTTCAGCACATCCCACAGATCCTCGATTGGATTGAGATCTGGGGAATTTGGGTCAACACCTCAAACTTGTTGTGCTCCTCAAACCATTCCTGAACCATTTTTGTGACAGGGCACATTACCATGCTGCAAAAGGCCACAGCCTCCAGGGAATACTGTTTCCATGAAAGGGTGCACATGGTCTGCAACAATGCTTTGTACGTGGTGGTATGTGTCAAAGTAACATCCACATGGATGGCAGGACCCAAGGTTTCCCAGCAGAACATTGCCCAAAGCATCACACTGCCTCCACCGGCTTGCCTTCTTCCCATAGTGCATCCTGGTGCCATGTGTTCCCCAGGTAAGCGACGCACATGCACCCGTCCATCCACGTGATGTAGAAGAAAACATGTTTCATCGGACCAGGCCATCTTCTTCCATTGCTCCTTGGTCCAGTTCTGATGCTCATTTGCCCACTGTTGACACTTTTGGCAGTGGACAGGGGTCAACATGGGCATCTTGACTTGTCTGCGGCTATAAAGCCCCATACTCAACAAACTGCAATGTACTGAGTATTCTGCATTCTGCTCCCCACATGCATTAATGAGCCGTGACCATCCATGACCCTGTCACCGGTTCACCACTGTTCCTTCGTTGGACCACTTTTAATAGATACTGACCACTGCAGACCCGGGAACACCCCACAAGAGCTGCAGTTTTGGAGATGCTCTGACCCAGTCGTCTAGCCATCACAACTTGGCCCTTGTCAAACTTGCTCAAATCCTTATGCTTGCCCATTTTTCCTACTTCTAACACATCAGCTTTGAGGACAAAATGTTCACTTGCTGCCTGATATATCCCAGCGACTTACAGGTGCCGTGATGAAGAGATAATCAGTGTTATTCACTTCACCTGTCAGTGGTCATAAAGTTATACCTGATCGGTGTATGTGTGATGTCTGCTTGATGAAAAAAAATATATATATCCCAATGGACATCCACATAATCCACTCTCAGAGGGGGGGTGGAGCAAAAGAGCTGTAGAAAATGTTGAATTTACGCAAGGAAAATGTGAAGGGAAAAAAAACTTCTGGAATTAAGATGTTTTAAAAGAGGTCAGTCATTGTTATAGTTTGCTACTGTTAGGCTTTCCTAGTCACCTGCAGTATACAGCAGTTTCAGGAAGTGAATCACATAAGCACCACTGTCTGCACTTCCATAGCTGTCACCACAAAACTCACTCACTTGCAGTTTAAAATGCTTCATTGACTATAACAGCAACGTTGTAGTTTTGTCGCATCACTTTGCTCGCTTCCAGCGTGAACAAGGTGTAAGAGAGGGTTTTTGTATTAAAACGAGTTGTGCACTCCAGTTGCGAGAGGTGCTTGTGTAATACTGTAATCCAATTCGGTGAATTAAAAGCACTGGGAAGTTTTCTCTCAGCGCGGCGATAAGAGCTGTGGATTAATCTGCCGAGTGTTTCTGACAGGCAATTTGATAAACAGCCACTTATCTCTGGGGCAGCTGCACAGGAAGAGAACAAATAAATCATCAGAGAGGGAAAGAAAAAGAGCGACTGTATGAAATAGGCTTTGTGTCCATGCTTCAGATGAATGACCATGAACATGTATATTCAATTAAACATGTAGCACAGAAGCAACCTACAGTTCCTACATTACTACTACTATAGGATTTGTGTGTGTGTGTGTGGGTGGGGGGGGGTGTTTGTGATGTATGGGCCACATTCACACCAAAGAGTGTAATTTTTCAATATTAAAATGTTCTCCTAACCCAATTGAGACAGCTATAAGTAAACCACTCCTAGGTCGATTTAACACTGTGACTCTGTGGAGCTTTCAAGATATTTTTTGTTAAGTCTTTGCTGCAACCTAGGCTCAATGGAAGAAAAAAAATAACTTGCCTCTGCCTGAATTTTTGCATTGGAAACTTAATAAAACCTACAGATACATACAATCTGTACTGCAGTGTCCAACTAAAATGAACAACAGCAGCAGTAAAACACTAACAACTTTTATTCTTTTTCACACAAATTATGATTACAGGGGTAGATTATCGATTAATGAAGTCTTAGTTTTGTGCAGTTCCTTGCACAGTACTGTTGTGACTTCACAAACACTTACCATAATGCATGATTTGTACATACATTTTGACGTTTGCACCACATAACTAGCTACATATGTATGGCACTTATGTAGTAAACTTGCTCGATAGCTCGCCTGATACAGCATTGCGCACATGATGCAGAGCACTTGGGTACAAATCCCATACAAATTCAAGTTATGATAAAATAGCTCAAAAACCCATAGAAGCAAGCTACAATGGCATGATTGCTTCAGTAGATGTATTTTTATCTCAAATTATAGGTAACACTTATATGTAACCTTTTTCATAGAGCATTTAATTTCCAAACTGCCATGATACATAAAACCAACAAAAATGTTGCCAGATTCACTTTCATCTGCTCGTCTGTCATCTGAATGCACTTTTAGTGCTACTCACTGGACATTCACTTTGAAAGTGCACAGTGTCATGAAACATACAAAAATACAAACTGCAGAAATGTTGCCAGAGGCACATTTTTCCAATGAGCCTGTGTTGCTTTAATACCAAGAGGAAACTACTGTTAGCTTTCCTATTCATCATCATGGTGGTTGTTCAGTTGACAAAGGTTCCAAAGAAAACACACAGTCCCAAGCCCTTTACTAGCGACTGTCTTGAGTAACTGCAGTTCATTTCATACTCTTAAAAGCCCTCAATAAACAAATGGGTAAAGCATGCATAATGATATATAAAATATGAAATGCACACACACAAATCTATTTTGTCAGAATATTTAGCTACTTTTGAATTGTTTTTGGGTAAATGGATCATGTAAACTATAGGCAAATATTGACCACTTGGTTTTGAGTAGCTCAACATGTTACTTTGGTTCAACTAATGGCATGATTATGGTGTGGAACTATGGGCTTTATTTTAATGATCTGAGTGCATGATCCAAAGCACACTTAGGGAGTGTCCGAATCAACTTTTGCTAGTTTAACGACAGGAAAAATGGTCAGCATGCCCGGGTCCATGGTTTTAAGGGGTTGGGGCATAACGTGCAATAAACCAATTCGACTCTCCCTTTAAAAGCCAGTTGTGCATGCGCCATGGCGGATTCGCCATTTACATGGCAGAATTTGTGAGCGCAAAGACTGAACGCTTCTCCAGAGAGGAATCATTTCATCTTTAAAATTTAAAAATGTTTGTGTGCTGCTGCTTGTCCCTGTGTGTGACGTGCATTGTGCACGTGCCAATAGTCGCACATTACTAACGTAGTAACACAAACAATACTGCGCTATTGACTTTAGACCAGGTTTTTCTTTGTCAATGACGCAGTCGTTTTCAGTTTTCAACAATGCGCCTGAACAGATGGGCTCAAATGCATTTGCTATTAAAACAACGTAGAAAATGATAACTACGTCAAACTAGCAAAAAAAAAAAAAAGCGTTGTGCCATGGTGCCACATATGATAGGGCCCTATGTGTTTTTGTCCAAACAAGGGCAGTTATGGGCATTTTGACGATTTTTGCAATTCAATTAGGAGTCACTGTGTAATTTCTTCACAACTAATGTCACTGAAGAATATCTGCAAAAATAACAAAAATAGTTAAAAAATAAGGACCCACTTTATATTAGGTGTCCTTAACTACTATGTACTAACATTTTAATTAATAATTTGATACATTGCACTTATTGTGTACATACATGTTTTTACATTGTACTTACATTTTAAAAAATACCTGCATGTAATTACATCTGTAATTAATTTCTGTAGTTACATTTGTAATTACACAGTTGACACTTCCCTTACACCTAACCCTACCCTTAAACGTACCCATCCCACCACACCTGTCCCTAACCCTACCCGTATCCCACCTCAATATCAGCAAAGGTGTTTTGCAACACAACATGAACACAGTAAGTACATTGTACTTATTTTTTTATGTAAGTACATAGTAGTTAAGGCCACCTAATATAAAGTGGGGCCAAAAATAACTATGTCAGGTCGCTCAAACAAACAGACTGCAATTCCTTTTGGCCCAGAAATCACACATTGCCGCTATATATATATATATCTAACAACAATGCTGTTACTGTGTTGTAAATGACTTCATGGCTCATTTGAGGACAGAATAGGCATTTGCAAGGGAGGGTCAATATGACAGCATACATCTCTGCTTTTTCACATTTTACATCAGAGACATGTTCTTCTCAGATTAGTTATCTCTCCTAGAACGGTTTGAACTTCCCTATAAACAAGTCAGGTAGACAGAACAAGAGATCTAGATGGATGGATAGTGAGAAAAGGAAAAGTAAGAGAGAGAGAGCTAAGTGACTGAATCCACCAAGCTCAGTCCATCTGACAGAAACCAGACGCCTTAAATTCTCCCTTCACCTTGCTCCAGCCACTAAACTCACCAATTAAATCTCACAAATTGGAAAGGAACCGAAAGAGAGAGGCAGGGTGGGAGGGACAGAGAGAGAGAGAGAGAGAGAGAGAGAGAGAGAGAGAGGGGAGAACAGAAGACAATGAGGTGGAAAAGAATAACAGAGAGAGGGAGAGAGTGGAGGTAGCGGTCATTTTGAAATATGACTGTGTTTGTTCTGACAGCGTACAGTTAACAGAACCCCTGTGTGTGTGTGTGTGTGTGTGTGTGTGTGTGTGTGTGTGTGTGTGTGTGTGTGTTAACCTGTCACAGGGCCTAACCCAAGGCTAAAGCAGCAATTTCTTTTCACACTCCAACTCTGGACAGCACAGAGAGCAGCGAAACAGAGCAAGAGCGAGAAAACCTATCATCAGGAAACTACAGCACAGTGGCCAGATGACTGTCATAACCCATGGGGAGATTTGTGGCATGGTTATTGTAAGGCAGGGGAGGGTTGGCCGCATGTTTTTCAATCTCTAAGCCTTAACTCTCTTTTCAATTACACCTGACAAGAGACTTTTTTTTTCTTAGGTTCAGAGCTGCCATGGCAATGTGATGTGAAGAGGACTACACTGTTACGCTGCAAAAAATAAAAAATCTGTTTCAGTTTTTAAAGTTTCTTTCTGGTTTTATACATAAAACTCACTACATTTTATAGTTTAAAATCTACGTGAAATCAAAATGGACCCTATTTGCATTACTTTATTACCACACATTAGTCCTATGTTGAACAATTAATTGGAAAAAAAAAGTCTTAATCTTTAGTCGAAATCTAAACATTTGCTTCCCATCTTAAATGGCATTCCTTCTTTGATGATGTTGGTTTGATGGATCTGGCAGAACATTTTTAACCATTCCCCTCCAAATGGCAGTTTGCAGTGAGCTGGAGATGATGAAGGGGTGTGCAAAGTTTAAGCCCCACCCTCTACTTTTTTCTTATTCAATATTCTGTTTTACATTAAGAAGAGCACCACAATCCTGGTTGCAGGTTTCGTTCATATGAATTTTAAAGAAAGCAAGTAATTTTGATATTCGACGTTAGAATGTCGCTAAGCTAATGCAGACTGAAGTCACATTTCCACCATCTCTGGCATTCACATATGGTTGTCTCATTTCGCCTACTAGTGCCAGTTGCAAAGATTATCCTCCACTTAAAATGACTGAACAATGACATCCACACAGCTCCTGTACTACTTTCCATTGGAAATTCACGACTTCTGGTTTGTCATTTGTTGGAGATAGGGAAAGCTTGAAGCTACTTTCCTGAGGTACATTTTAAGAATCAGTAAAAGTCAATGGGAACAGAAACTGATTGGTTAACAACATTTTAAAATCTCAAAAAAAATTGTGTTCTGTTAATTCTAGGCGGACTATGCTTTTAAGGATTGTAGCGTGCATTTTTGTAGCGACCACTAACCTGGTCACTACTAGCATAAATAGAGCATTACACTGTCACACACACACACACAGACACTCACAGACACACACACACACACACACACACACACACACACACACACACACACACACACACACACACACACACACACACACACACACACACACACACACACACACAAACACACACACACACACACACACAGTGTTTTATGGGGACATTCCATAGGCAAAGTGATTTTTATTTTGTACAAACTGTATATTCTATCTCCTAAACTTAACCCTTTTACTAAACTTACCCATCAAATAAAACTTTATGCAGTTTTACATTTTCAAAAAACATCACTTAGTATTATTTACAAGCTATTTTCCTCATGGGGACCAAAAATGGGAACATTTTGTTAGCAGGACCACACACACACACACACACGCACATACACACACACACACGCATGCACACCAGAACAACCTGATGAGAGAGAATGTCACATATTCTCTCAAAATGAAAGAGAATATGTGACAGCTGTGATGTAGACCAATAATTCAAACTCTGTGGCATTTAAAAGAGTGTATTAGATCTCCCTCTCTCTCACACACACACACACATACACTAAAACAAAGCAAAAATCTCACCTGGTCATCTCTTATTCCCTCACAGCATGAGAAAAGAAAAGAAAGCAGAGGTGAAAGACCAGGAAAGAGACTTTCCTCCCCCTGGTCAGAGAAAAGAAAGCAATCAAAGGGGTTTGGTGCCACGCAATCACAGACACTCGTGTAAGCCACAAGCTGTGCCACCGTTTATAGCAAAAAACAGCAGAATGAAAGAACAAATGACAGACAGTATAAAGAACAACAACAACTGGGCTGCGGTTTCCCTACTGCTGTGCAAACCTCAAAAAGAATAAGCAGGAATAAGCAGACACCTCAAACACACTAAACGTGGTTTCACCCCTTGGTACAAATCAAATAAGTTGTTTGTCCACAGAGGAGGTTCACAGAAGAATAAATGTGTGTGTGTACATGTTTTTCTATCCCGGTAGGGACTTCATCCTGAATGCACACATACTCATGGGGACTTGTGTCACCGTGGGGGCCTAAATTGAGGTCCCCATGAGGAAACAAGCTTATAAATCATACAGAATGAGTTTTTTGAAAATGTAACAATGCAGAACGTTTTCTCTGATGAGTTGGTTTAGGGGTAGGGTTAGTGTAGGGGGATATAATATACAGTTTGTATAGTATAAAAACCAATACGTCTATGGAGTGTTTACACAAAGAGAGTAAACCAGTGTGTGTGTGTGTGTGTGTGTGTGTGTGTGTGTGTGTGTGTGTGTGTGTGTGTGTGTGTGTGTGTGTGTGTGTGTGTGTGTGTGTGTGTGTGTGTGTGTGTGTGTGTGTGTGTGTGTGTGTGTGTGTGTGTGTGTGTGTGGACTGGTAATCTACGTATGGGGACAAAATGTCCCCACAAAGATGGCAATATCCAAATTTTTGTCCTTGTGGGGACATTTTTTGGTCCCCATGAGGAAAACATCTTATAAATCACACTAAGTGATTTTTTTGAAAAAGTAAAAATGCAGAATGTCTCCTGTGATGGGTAGGTTTAGGGGCAGGGGCAGTGTAGGGGATAGAAAATACGGTTTGTACAGTATAAAATGCATTACGCCTATGGAATGTCCCCATAAAACATGGAAACACAACATGTGTGTGTGTGTGTGTGTGTGTGTATGTGTGTGTGTGTGTGTGTGTGTGAGAGAGAGAGAGAAAGAGAGAGAAAGTGTGTGTGTGTGTGTGCGTGCGTGCGTAATCTTCAGGAGAAGATCTGTGAGCATCTTCTCCTGAAAATAAAAATATTTAAATTAAAAACAAATTATATATAGCAAAACTATAAAATATACTACACTAAATATACTACGTACAATCTACGCACACACATAGACTTTTTTATTCAATTAAATGTAAGCAAAGGTTAGCCCACCCACTGAGGAGTCTCATTGGTCTAAAATCCCCTCCCTCATAACATGTGTGTGTGTCTCTTTAAGCCCTTTAGTTGGAGTGTTTTGATGGAGTGTTTGCAGCAATCATGTCTTCTGTTTCTTATCAGTGGAGCTGCAGTCTCTTGGTGTTGAATGCTGCTTTTAGGTAACACTTGAAATCAAATGCACACTCTTATCTTCAATGGTTGCTTGAGAATATCTTTACAGTGGCTCCTGGTCTCTTGGGCTCCTTTTGCCCAAACTACACAAGTCCATCACCTCCTTCAGGCAACAAGTGTGCACATGACTGGGCTACTCAAATCCCTTTTCTGTGGATACAAGTTAGAACATTTACTTTTATACATTTGACAGATTCTATTATCCGAGATTCTTGGGTAAATTAAAGGTACATTTTTCAAGTACATGCCATGGGAACTCAACTGATTCTCTAACATCTTGTAAAGACAGCAAGATTTGCAGACATTAATCCAGACATAAAACAAGAATATACAAGTATTATCTGCAAAAAGCTTAGCGATTTACTGTAGAGCAAGTATAATGTACACTACATGTGGTTCCCAAACTAGATGACAGAGGAGGTACACGAAGGACAGTGGTGTAAAGTATTTGAGTAAATGTAATTAGTTACTGTGCATAAGTATTCTTTTTGGCTATTTTGTACTTTTACTGAGTATTAAAGGTATTAGGAACTTTTACTCTCTACATGACTACATTTTTAATTATAAATACTCTATACTCCAATACAGTAGTGCAATTACTTGTTACATTTTGCATAGAAATTTTTCTTCAGCAGTTTATTTTTGCGACAAAATAAGTGATATCCCCATCTACAGGGCATTAAAGGGGTCATGAACTGCATTGTTCCTGGGGTGTACTTATAATATTTGTATGATTTTTACATGAAAATTGTCATAATTTAGAAATAAAAGGGCATTTTCCTACCCTGATTTTAACCCTCTGCTCTGAACGCTCTGTTTTAAGGGGCGTGTCTGCTGTGAGACTGCAGTGAAAACGCCCACTGCTGTGATTGGCTTACATACTTGCATATGAAATAGCCATTACATTTGTAACTCTCTCTCTTTAAACACGTTTTTACTATTACAGTTCTCAGGGTTAACTAATGGGGTTGATTATAGCATTATATTTACAACCCCAGATCAGAAAAAGTTGGGACAGTATGGAAAACGCAAAAAAAAAAAAAAAGTGATTTCTAAATTTAATTTGACTTGTATTTCATTGCAGACAATATGTTTTGTCTGGTCAACTTCATGTCATTTGTAAATATGCATCCTTTCCTGTCATTCAGACCTGCAACACATTTTTAAAAAAGTTGGGACAGTAAAGCATTTACCACTTTGTAATGTTGCCATTCCTTTTCACAACACTTAAAAGACGTTTAGGGACTGAAGACACCAAGTGATGAAGTGTTTCAGGTGTAATTTTGTCCCATTCTTCCTGCAAACAAGTCTTAAGGTGGGCAACAGTATGGGGTCTTCGTTGTCGCATTTTGCGCTCCAAAATGCGCCACACATTCTCTATTGGAGACAGGTCGGGACTGCAGGCAGGCCAGTCAAGTACCTGCACTCTCTCTTCCTCCGCAGCCAGGACTTTGTAATGTGTGCAGAATGTGGTTTTGCATTGTCTTGTTGAAATATGCATGGACGTCCCTGGAAAAGATGTCTTCTTGAAGGCAGCATATTATGCTCCAAAATCTCTATGTATTTTTCAGCATTAATGGTGCCTTCACAAAAGTGCAAGTTACCTTTGCCAAGGGCACTGACAAAACCCCATACCATGACAGACCCTGGCTTTTGGACTTGTTGCTGGTAACAGTCTGGATGATTATTTTCTTCTTTGGTCTGGAGCACACAGTGTCCATTCCTCCAAAAAAATACCTGAAATACTGATTCATCTGACCACAGTACACGTTTCCACTGTGTGATGGTCCATCCCAGATGCCTCAGAGCCCAGAGAGGTTGACGGCGGTTCTGGACACTGTTAACATAGGGCTTCCTTTTGGCACAGTACAGTTTTAACTGGCATTTGTGGATGTAACTACGTATTGTGGTACTTGACAAAGGTTTGCCAAAGTAGTCCTGAGCCCATGTGGTAATATCGCTTATAGATGAATGACGATTCTTGATGCAGTGCCGCCTGAGGGATCGGAGATCACAGTTGTTCAGCTTAGGCTTGCGCCCTTGTCCTTTACACACTGAAATTCCTCCAGATTCCTTGAATCTTTTAATTATGTTATGCACTGTTGAATGTGAAATATCCAAATCTCTTCCTATCTTTCTTTGAGGAACCTTGTTTTTAAACATTTCAATAATTTTCTCACGTATTTGTTGGCAAACTGGCGATCCTCCACCCATCTTTGCTCCTAAAGGATTAGGCCTTTCTTGGATGCTGCTTTTGTACCAAATCATAATTACAATCACCTGTTGACATCACCTGTTTCAAATCACATCATTATTTAACCATTTTACCTCATTACTAGCCCTAAATTGCTCCTGTCCCAACTTTTTTTAAATGTGTTGCAGGTCTGAATGACAGGAAAGGATGCATTTTTACAAATTACATGAAGTTGACCAGACAAAACAGGAAATATTTTTGTTCATATTGTCTGCAATGAAATACAAGTCAAAATAAATTTAGAAATCACTTCTTTTTTTTTTTGCGTTTTCAGTTCTGTCCCAACTTTTTCTGATTTGGGGTTGTAGATCTATGGCATTGTACGATCGTGGCATGAAAGGTTGCGGTGATGAGCATTGTAGCCGATCACAGACATGTTGAATGCATGATTGCTCAAATCTCGTCATTGCAACTCGATATCTGCACACTAACAAAATCCTTTCATCGTAACTAACAGTGCAAACACAATGTAAATAAGAACATTTGTTGATTATTACTGGAGTTTTGGCATGAGTCCACTGATAAACTCACGCTGTTTGAATGAAAGCTCCAGGGATTGTAAAGGGAGCGTTCTTTGATCGAGTTCTACACTCACCTAAAGGATTATTAGGAACACCATACTAATACTGTTTGACCCCCTTTCGCCTTCAGAACTGTGGAAAACAGAACTTCAGAACTTCAGAAACAATGCTCAGGTAGGCTGTGGCATTTAAACGATGCCCAATTGGCACTAAGGGACCTAAAGTGTGCCAAGAAAACATCCCCCACACCATTACACCACCACCAGCAGCCTGCACAGTGGTAACAAGGCATGATGGATCCATGTTCTCATTCTGTTTACGCCAAATTCTGACTCCACCATCTGAATGTCTCAACAGAAATCGAGACTCATCAGACCAGGCAACATTTTCCAGTCTTCAACTGTCCAATTTTGGGGAGCTTGTGCAAATTGTAGCCTCTTTTTCCTATTTGTAGTGGAGATGATTGGTACCCGGTGGGGTCTTCTGCTGTTGTAGCCCATCCGCCTCAAGGTTGTGCATGTTGTGGCTTCACAAATGCTTTAATGCATACCTCGGTTGTAATGAGTGGTTATTTCAGTCAAAGTTCCTCTTCTTTAAGCTTGAATCAGTCGGCCTATTCTCCTCTGACCTCTAGCATCAACAAGGCATTTTCGCCCACAGGACTGCGGCATACTGGATGTTGTTCCCTTTTCACACCATTCTTTGTAAACCCTAGAAATGGTTGTGCGTGAAAATCCCAGTAACTGAGCAGATTGTTAAATACTCAGACCGGCCCGTCTGGCACCAACAACCATGCCACGCTCAAAATTGCTCAAATCACCTTTCTTTCCCATTCTGACATTCAATTTGGAGTTCAGGAGATTGTCAGGACCACACCCCTAAATGCACTGAAGCAACTGCCATGTGATTGGTTGAATAGATAATTGCATTAATGAGAAATTGAACAGGTGTTCCTAATAATCCTTTAGGAGAGTGTATATTTAATCACAGTTTAAATAACAGGTTGTTTTCATCCTATTAAAGGGTTAGTTCACCCAAATATTAAAATAATGTCATTTATTACTCACCCTCATGCTGTTCCAGACCCGTAAGACCTCCGTTCATCTTTGGAACACAAATTAAGATATTTTTGTCCGATGAAGAAATCCGATGGCTTAGAAAACCCTCCGTTGGCAGCAATGTAAATTGCACTCACAAGACCCATAAAAGGTACTTTGCAAGTCATTACAAAGTCCATTTCACTACAGTGGTTCTACAATAATTTTATGAAGCGACGAGAATATTTTTTGCATGCAAAAAAAAAACCTAAATAACGACTTGTATAGTGATGGCCGATTTCAAAACACTGGAGATTGTGTCCAAGTTATGGATTTCAGAATAGTACATATAAAAATCACAGTTAGCTAACAGTATATTAATAAACAATGCAATAATTGAAGGCAGAAATAATGGGCTTTGAACTATGATGAGGATATATAGAAAATACTGTTAGCATTGGTGCATGTTGATTCAGAGCTGTGTCATCTGAAGTCCTCGCAGGAGTAGTCGGATTATGGTGTGGGGTTGTTTTTCAGGGGTTGGGCTTGGCCCCTTAAGTCCAGTGAAATTAACTCTTAACACTTCAGCATATCAAGACATTTTGGGCAATTTAATGCTCTCAACTTTGTGGGAACAGTTTAGGGATGGCCCCTTCCTGTTCCAACATGCCTGTGCACCAGTGAACAACGCAAGGTCCACAAAGACATGGAGGAACTTGACTGGGCTGCACAGAGTCCTGACCTCAACCTGATAGAACACCTTTGGGATGAATTAGAGCAGTGACTGCGAGCCAGGCCTTCTCGTCCAACATCAGTGCCTGGTTGGGTTTGTTGTTGATCAATGGCAGCAATTTCATGCTTTCATTTCAGTAAAATCTTTATGCAAAGCTTTTACTACAAAAATTCCATATACACAGAATATGCAGTCTGTGCAAGGCACTAAGGCGGCACCATCAACACCCCACCCCCAGAAAGCAATTTCAACAGAGGTGGCAACTGAAATTTTACAAAGGGGACCCATTTGACCAGTGGATGCCCCGCGCAATTCTGTTACTTTCTTCTTCTTTTTCTTCTGCACATTCTATGTAATGATCACTTTTTGTTGCTATGTTGCCAAAAATGCACACATTCAACACTTAACCAAAAATGTAGAATGGCTTACATGTAAGCATTTTTAATCATTAAAAACAATATATTTCATATTATCTGCAGATAGAAAATAAAAATGACAATTAATGCAGTTTTTGTAATGCCATCAACTGTTAGTATTTTGACAGTCATTGCACTATGGTTGACTATATCTACATGTTGTATAGAAAACTAGTGCTAATGTTTTGACCGAATGACTCATTTCATTAGTATATGTAGAAAACGGTTTATAGCCTTTTGAAAATTTGGAAAGTGGAGTTTAAAGTGGAGAAAAAGTACTTTAAGTGTTGCTAAACACTTGTTAGCAGTTGTAAAATAATAATAATAATAATAATAATAATAATATAATAATAATAATACAAAAAAACTTTAATACTAAAATAATGCTAAACATTTTATAATATTTTTTAGAAATAAAAAATGAAAACAAAATAACTAAAACTTAATTGAAAATATAATAATAAAAGCTAATTAATACAGCATATACATAACACTGAAACAACACTCAACATACAATATATTGTTGCCCAAAAGGGGGTCCCTCACAAAAAAAAAAAAAAAAATGGGGGTCCTTGGCATCTAAAATGATTTTTTGTTGTCTTTATTTGTCTGTGCATGTTTAGATGTTGTTCGGTTAAGCACTTATTCAAATAATGAGCTTTATTTAAGGCCTATCTGCAGCAGTTAGTAATTAGCTGCTGATTAGCCGGTAATTTCTAAATGAATTGTTTCGACTAAAGGCATCCGTTTCTGACATGTCAGTCTTTCAGCAGGTCAGTGCAGTTACTGACAGTGCCTATACCTCATTGACATGATTAAACGCTCTTTGATGGCATGAACATCGTTCATCAACAAACTAGCAATCCTCCAGCCTAGGTGAGCAGTAAACAAAGGCTATAAAAACTGATTTCAGGTCAGTTTTAAGAAGCTTTGTGGAGTGCATAAAAAGCCACTGAGTTTGATTTGAGGTCATGTGTGGGAGAATATTAGAACTTGAGAGAAATAAAGATGGGTAAACTGGTTTGAGGTCAGTTGGGGAAACCTCTTACTTTGAGATGAGGCAATCAAGCTGATTTAAAGCCTGCTGGATAAAGGATGAAAAAAAAGCTACACTCACACGCATAACATCATCGTCTTTTTCTTTCTCATGATTCAAGCTTTCTCATGAGCTGAATGAAGCTGGAAGACTAGCTTAGAATAAAGTTCGTCTTTCTCAAAGGAAAGACAAGCTCAAGTCGATGAAAGATATTGTGCTACACAAGTGCTCTTAAATAGCTAATTAGCTGCCTCTTCAACTTAACATTATATGCTGCTGCTATGTCACGGTTCATGGATTCACTGGCTCATTTCTCTATAGATGTGTGTTTGGTTGTGTTGGAGGAGTGGTCACTGATCACCGCAATCATTATCATCACCACCAGCTGCACCTCATTCACCTGCCTATATAATTGCATTACCTGCGCTCTGTGTTTGTCGAACGTTGCAGTTTGTCTCTGGCTGTCCTCGTGTGCGAGGCTTTCCGCTTCCTGGAGTTCCCGTTGCCTGGTCCTTGCCCATTGCGTCCCTGTGTCACGTCTCGCTGCGCCGACTCACTGTCTTCCTGGTCTTCCTGCCTGCTTCGGACATTATTCACGACTCGCTGACATGCTGTCATCTGTTTTGTTCTTAGAAGTCTGTGTCAGTAAATAGACATCTTTTGCACTCGCTATTGGATCCTCTTCTGTTCCCTGCGTTGTCCGCATGACGTGCAACTAGGAAAAATGAGAAAAAAATAATATTAAGGATTTTAAATGTAACTGCAAAAGTCACTATTTTATTCTCTGGTAGGATGTTCTCAATAGTGTGTGTTGCTTCGAGAGTGTGACCATCTCTTTTATTTTATTTTTTTAATTAATTAAGCAAAATCATTTATAATTGAACAATTTAATTATTCCATTTAATCAAGCATTTATTTTGTATTATCTTACTATTTTATTAATTTTCCTTGCTTTTGCAATGCTTGTTATTCTTGATCTTGATTGCATTGTTTCAAGGGATATTTGTCTTCACGAATGAAAAAATAGAAGTAATCTTAATTGGTTCTTAGATATGGTATGACTTGTTGGCCACTTTCAACAACAAATAGGTCAGAAGACAAAAAAAAAAAATCAGGAAACAATGGTGGAAAAAAGCAGTGTTGTATACTCGAGACTCAGTCTTGGACTCGGCCTCGAGACCATATTTAAATGGTCTCAGTCGTGTCATGGACTCGGTATTGACTTGCACTCGAACATATTAGGAATTGGACTCATTCAAAATATTTCCTGAATATTACTGTATGTTAATATTTCTTTGAATTGATGTTTGATTGACACGTCTAAGGATTGATGGTTTTCTTTTGTGCAACTGTGCATGACTTGAGACTAATGTTAGTTCAAAGACTCCCACCAGGTTCTCTCTTTCCACCTGCCATCAACCTGTAGTGATCCTGCTTTCTGGTTTAAAGCATGGTTGTACGCTACATTATTTCTGTTATAACTGTTATTTTAATATATTTTCTGTTTACAAAGTAGTTTTTAATTAAACAATAAAATGAATACAAATGATGACTGCTGACAGTCTCAACACTGTACATCTTCCCACAAAAATGTCTGACAGAAAGCCGCCCGGCTCCTGCCCTCTCTCATTTCGGCACATTCACACTTCTGCATTAAAAAGACAGAAATTTTTCTGCAGTTACTCTGTGCACGCCTTCCGTAACTAAAAAGTACATTATATTGAGTTCTAATGATGTTTGTGGATTTTCTCTGGTCTCAGTCTCGACTTGGACTCAAACCTCTCTGAACTCTGTCTCGACTCGGACTCAACCCTCCCTGAACTCGGACTCGACTCGGACTCGCATGAGCTGGTCTCGACTACAACACTGGAAAGAAGAAAGATCAAGATCAAGACAAATTGCAATCCAGACTTCAATGTGTACTGTGAAGTGATAAATTATGTGTCACTGTTCTATTTATTTGATGTATTCACTGACACATTCATTTGCATACTTCTCCCTTCCTTATAAAGTAGTCAAACAGATTTAGACATACACTTCTAATTTACTACTTTGAATTTACAAAACTCCTGCAAGCGAAGCACAGCGCTGACAATTTGGATGAGAAAGAGCCCGAGTCTGCTGTTGCGAGAGAGAGAGAAAAAACGGCAAATGTTAGTTTCCATAAAATTGTAATGTAATTATTTAGTTTTAATAGGAGTAATGCAATAAGCGTAACATTCCCCAACACTGCCTATCTTGTCACAGTGATACCAGACAGAGCTGCCACCAGAATTTTTAGAAACTGTTGTGTTTTCATGGGAATGTCTTTGGTGTTTAGGGTTTGGGGAAGGACAATTTCAAATCTGCAGCCCAAGTAACCCCAGGCAGTTCACAGTCTCCGCTGTGGCCCCATTAGTGATGATTAGGGTGGAGAATCTGTCTGGGTGCACTGGAGTCGAAAATGAGTTTTTCTTATTGACATTCAGGGCCATGTTATTGTTGTGACACCACTCGGTCACATCTGCCTCCGTATTCTTGTCTGTGCATTCATCTTCGCTGTTGATCGGTCAAATTAATGTGATGTGTTGCTGAATACTGTGAGCGAGTTATTCAACTCTATTAAAATTCCTCCCAGAATTAATATGAAGTTTTAAAAGTTGAGTGCATATGTGTGTGCCGGCGTGTTTTTCTTTGTAAGCATTGTTTCTCTTTTGTGGATGCTACCACTACACACTTATTGGCAAAATGTTTAAAAGCATCTTTTGCAACTGTTAAACCAAACGCCCACGCAAAATAATCGTATAATTGTGCATGTGTGTGTATGAATGTAACAGTGTATATAACAAACTCCTACATGTGTGATATTTGGTCTGAAAGCAGGCTATTCCTCAAGAGATGAAGATGCCATTTGAAACAGCGAGGCCATTAGTGTTGTACATGAACAAACACTTTCCAGCAATAGCATATAGCCGTAAGAATGAATGCACTTATATTCTTATAAAACAAAGCTTTGATTTTGTCTTCATAGATAATCCCTGTTGTACAAGAATCCTTCCAGAAATAAAACACAGTAATTATAAAGTATAAAGAGTTTCTGGACCCACCTGGTAGCACTTCCTTAAGCAAAATTGCCTTGAACGAAATGCTTTATACATGTTAATCAGTTCCACAAGGCAGTCACAATGTATTTTTTAGATACATTCGTTTTTAATTTTCTTTTTAAAGTTCTTTTATTACAAAATTACAATTCAAGGCCAATTTTAAAGAGGTCATATGATGGTTCTAAAAAGAATGTTATTTTGTGTATTTGGTTTAATGCAATGAGTTTACGGAGTTTATGTTTTTGGGGTTATTATTTTACACATACTATACATTATTGTTTCTCCTCTATGCTCCTCCTTTCTGAAACGCATAGATTTGTACAAAGCTTGTCGTTCTGAAAAGCACGGTGTGCTCTGATTGGCCAGCGATCCAGTGCATTGTGGCCCGAATACCTTAAGCGTCTGAAGGAAATGTTAGGCTTTTACCATTTTTGCAAAGCAATATTGATGGATGATAATGTGGGTCCTACCTTATCAATTCAAGCCTGAATCTGATCTGGCTGATACAGATGACCAAGCTGATCGATCAACGTTGCCAGCGTGACTGGACCAGAAAGTATCAGATTGGTAAATTTGCATTTGTCATTGTAGAAACGACAAAGACGTGGAAAAGGTCTGTGCTCTCGCAGTTAAGAAAAAAGTCCTCTGAAAAATATTTGTTTGGGGGTTGTGATGTTCTGGAACTGTGTTGTAAATAAAGCTTAACCACTGTTTTCTAACTGTCCCCTCTTTTGGAAGGCCAAACAAAGTAGTTTGGTTTTCGCAATGAAAAACACAGCATGTCCACAACATGGTGGCAACAATACTACAGCGAATAAAAGTCACGTCTTTTATAATAAAAGTCTTCTTTCTTTCCGTATACATTTGGGCGGGGTTATGAAACTCTGCCCCCACATACTATTGTGGGGGGCGTCTTTGAACGAAGCATTTTAGGAAGGCGTGGCCTTGCCTTCACTTTTACAATATGAGACTTTGAGCTTTGTAACTCTGCAGATCTTATACATGCACAAACAGCTACATAACACACAAAGAGAAAGGTAAACAATCGCATTATATGACTCCTTCAAATCATTTTTCTACTTTAGTTTGCTCACATGTTGCATTTTTGGCCATGGGGTGCTTTGCACTTCTAACATGAAATAAATACATAAATCAAAGTTTTTTTTTTCTCTTTCGGTTTTAGTTATATTGTATTACTTTCTATCCTGACTTTTGAAATTTCCTATAATAAAAAAAAATAAATAAAAAAAGAAGCCAGATCCTTAATGACATCATCCACCAGGAACTGACATAACCTTTGGTGGAAAGGTTAGCAAGAGCATAAACATGAGCAATGGATTTGATGAATTCAGTAATATTTTGTGATATTAATCAGATTGTCTCACACTGTCATCATGTTAGATGAAAAGATATAGATCTATGTAATAATCGATTTCAAAACATTGTTAAAATATTAAAATTACTGTATGTTGACACATTTAAACTACACCTTAAAATATATAATTTTAATTTCTAAATAAATAAAAATATTATTGAGTACATTTTACAATAAAATACTTTGTGTCTCTACTTACATTTTATGTTTAAAGTTAATTGCTGTTTCTGAGAGAAAACTGTTTCAAATGTAAATAATGTGTGTGTGTGTGTGTGTGTGTGTGTGTGTGTGTGTGTGTGTGTGTGTGTGTGTGTGTGTGTGTGTGTGTGTGTGTGTGTGTGTGTGTGTGTGTGTGTGTGTGTGTGTGTGTGTGTCAATCTGTCACAGATCAAAGGGTTATTGTATAAATAATCAAGTTTTAATTAATAAATGCCTGAGCCAATATATCCTGAAGTTTTTTCATAATTTACAAAACAGGCAGCATTTTCTTTCCATAAAAGGAATAACCAAATTCAAATCTCAGATGGCAATGAATTACAGAAGCACAACTGCTCAAACTGGCTGGAAAAATATACGACTAGCTTTTAGAAACAAAAATAACTACTGATGGAATGCATGATGAAAGATGCATAAAAAAATAATTAAATCTTAAGTCACAGCTAATTAAAGTATAAAGAGATTTTACCACATATTTACTGTCCAACCACTGTGACCACCTGTTTCCTGAACACTGCCAAAACACTCAACCCTAAAATTGACCATGGTCACTTCAAATCTTAATCAAGTCACATGAATTTACTTCAACTCCTGTAATTATAATGTCTATAACTGATACGTATAAATACTTGCACTTACACACAGATGTGCTGTTAAGGTTTTCTCATTTACACTTGCTAAATTTGCATTTTAACATCCAAACTGTCAGTAGTACTAATCAACGTGTCCAGCCACCTGTTCTGCATCTCTATTTCTCTTACAATCACTTTCACACTGACAAAACACACACACACACACACACAAATGTAAGCAGATGGAGCCACAATAATAGCTTTTATGAATACATTTCTATATGCAGGTTTGTGTGAAAGACTTATTCAGTTGCATACTCCTCCTACAATGTGGCAAAACTAGTGGGAAATATTTGCATATGTGTAGTGTGGGTCTGTTAAAACACTTTCTAATACCCCTGTTAATTATTAATGACTTAAATTATGTCTCAGGCAAATAATGAGCTGATAATTAGCTGAACACCAACATTACAAGCTAATAATCAAACATGCTGGCATAGTATAACACATAGATGCTGTTCAATGGCTACATCATGTGTAAGTGTAAGTTCAACACCCCGTGCATTTCAATGGCTGCAAGATCACACACACACACACTGGTTCACTATCTTTGTGGGGACTCTTCATAGATGTAATGGTTTTTAAACCATACAAACTGTATATTCTATCCCCCTACACTGCCCCTGCCCCTGCACCTACCCATCACAGGAAACATTCTGCATTTTTACTTTCTCAAGAAAACGCATCCTGTGTGATTTATAAGCCTTTTGAAATGTGAAGAACAATGTAGGTGATCTCAGGTTTTACTATCCTTATGGGTCCCCACAATGTAATATAAACAAGGGCACACACACATACAAAATAATAATAAAAAACATTATGAAGAAAAAAAATGTATATGCATTTGCTTGGAAAAAAAGCAGTAAAAAAGTGTGAATGTAATACAGCGTTATTTTATTAATGCAGACTATATTGCCAATCTTTTATCAACTAAACAATGTATTGATGTTTTTAACAAAAACGGCCCAGTGAAGAGAAAAATTCACAAAAGCAAATTGGGGGAAGAAAAAAACAAGTTTAGACATCAAAATAATGTGTTTTAGGGTCACCATAAAAATTCTTAGTAGCACTTTTCAATAAGGTTCCATTTTTTTACATTAATTAACTTTTAACTACTTAACATGAATTCACAGTGACCAATACTACAGCATTTATTAATCTTAGTTTATGTTCATCTCAACATTTACTAAAACATTTTTAAGATCAAAACTTGTATACACTGTGAACTAACATGAACACTTTTTTTTATTAACAACATTAAAGTCAGCATGAAATGAACGTTGCAAATGCCTTTTCTTCCCTATTATGACATACATCCGAGTTAAAAGGCTGTCTGGAATGGATTGGATCATAGTTGTGGAGGATATTTAGTCCCACTGTCTGCCAAGACCAGGGTTGATTCTAGGATTTTCATTTGTTGGGGGCTCAGCCCCAGTGAGGTTATGAAAAAAATGGTGAAAATTTGCCATTGTAGGGTCCAATTCTCACTATTAACTAGCAACTTATTAGCACGTATATTAGGATATTGGCTGTTTATTACTTATAATTATATAGCAAATATTAAGGCCTTATTCTGCATGACCATATTTTACATGCCTTAATCGTACCCAGGAATGTATGCAGGTTTATAATCACTGAGATCCCAAAAGTGAGGCAGTTATTCAGGTCCGGGGGCATGCTCCCCCAAGAAAATTTTGATTTCTATGATCTTACATATGTGCATTTTAAGAATGTTCTGAAGGCCAAAAAATAGATAATATCTTAAAAAACATGTCTGAGCAGATATGAGCTGATATATTCCATTTTCGTCAGTGAAGAACGTAAACATATGGTTAACTGATTTTTATATGTTTTAGGAATAATTTTCATAGACACATTAATTTACTGAAGGCTACCAGGAAAGCTAGGTAACCAAGTTTATTCAATGAATTCACAATATGCACGCATTCATTATTAATCGTATGTCCAGTACAGGCTGAAAAAGGGCTAAAAATGGAATTATATTAATTTACAGTATGTACATTCATTAATAATCTTATGTCTAATCTAAAGAAAAGGGCTTTGTTAATATTTCTTGTTTGTTAATTAACTTACATTCTGAATCACATTACATAGGCCTACTTGTTTTGCTACTTACATAGACTATCTCGCACTTGACGTCGAGTTAAAATTTGCGCTCAGCCTCATCAGCTTCTGTGTGAACATAAAGCCCGCCTACTCTGATTTGATTGGTTTTCTCAAATATTTTGACATTGACGAGCGGTGGCATGAGGCTCAGATGAACGCACACACCACTGCTTCTGACGTGCACTCTCTTTTCGGTGTTGCGGATTGAAGAACAGGCACGCTGGTTAAAGGACTAAAAGACGAGACAAAGCTGAAGCCTCCCACCAGTTTTATATGTTTTAAGGGTTAATCACATGGGGGGGCTGGGCAGAAGTTTAGGGCCCAGTGACGCCCATGTCCCAAGACATACGTCAAAGTACCTGTTTACACCTGGTATTATTCACAGTATAAAACATTTTGAGCTTGTCCCCTTTTGACCACTCATGTCTTTCTAAACCCGTAAGATCTTCAATCATCTTCGGAACACAAATGAAGAATTTTTTATGCAACCTGAGAGCTCTCAGGACCCTCCAGAGACAGCTGCTATCACTTCAAGGCCCAGTGGTTGACTCCAGTGGTTCAAATTTAATTTAATGAAGCGACGAAACAAACAAACAAAAATAATGACTTAATTCAACTACTTTGTTTTGGCCTGTGCCCTTCTCCTACGTTGTTTTATGTTGCAGCTCCCGTGCATGCATCGTTGTGCTCACGTGAACAGCATCGGCTGCCGCAGATCTCAAAGCACTGCAATACTTACAACGGAAACTGCGTAGGAAACTGCCACAGGCTGGACTGAATGTATCACATGTCGTGTAATCACTCAATCAGTGTTTCAACGGCGGAAAGACGTCAATAAAACCGCTTGTAAACAATGTCACGAAGCATTACATTTACCTCAGGCAGTCATTCAGTGTCCACAGCTGTTAGTTCACTAGAGTAACTCACTAAATATATAAACTGTTTGCCAATATATTCATTATATTCTACGGCGCTGGTTAAGAGGTTAACCTGTTAATGATGTCTTGATTATTTAATGTATGTTAAATAAATGTTTAAATAAATCTGTCATGAAAATGACATACACTGTGTATAAATGATTATATTTCAACAATAAATTGGAGTAAAAACAATTTTATAATTTGATTTAAAAGTGAATGCAAAAACTGCCTTATGTGAAGTTTGCATACTATGTGTTAATTGAGTGTTGATTATTATATCTAAAAATAAATAGCAACTGAATTTATGCTAATTTTTATTCTGTTGTTGTGTGCAAGTAAGGGCTCCCTATGAAGTTTACACTACAGCACAAGCAGAGATTCTTTTTATCTTTAAGAAACCTTTAGTTATATTAAATTAATTCAAGGACAGACACAATTTGTTCAGTAAAACACTGTTTAATAAAAAAAATAAAAAAGCAATTTTATATTTAGTTCCCTCCCCTGCTCAAAACCGAGGTACGAACTGAACCGCCAGTTTAGTGTACCGTCACACCCCTAATGGTGACTACATGCTTTAAGAATATCTTGCTCATTGTTAGTTCTACCATTTAATGCATAACTCATTTTAACAAATGGACCTTATTCTAATGTGTTACCAAAACATTTTTATCGTTATGAAAATTGCAAACATCCAAAAGTGATAGTATTTTGCCCTTTCACTTCAAGCCTTTGCCACCCATATAGGCTAAAAAGCGATGGAAAACCACAAAAAAGAAGAAAGAAAAAAAATTATATATATATATATATATATATATATATATATATATATATATATATATATATATATATATATATATATATATATATATATATATATATATATATATATATATATATATATATATATATATGTAACATTTAAATGAGCTAGTTGCTGATTCCACAAACATAGCAAACCAACATGATTTTTTAAAGAGGAAACGCTAGGGATCTGACCTATACAGCATGTTATGAAAGCAGAAATGTGAGTGTGTGCTTCAGGAAGTAAAAGATCGGGAAAGAGAGAGAGAGAGAGAGAGAGAGAGAGAGAGAGAGAGAGAGAGAGAGAGAGAGCGTGTATTATCGCTCCCTCATGGCCTGAAAGAACAAATCCATCCATTAAAGGAAAGAGACAGCCAAGGTCAACACCCATATAAGGGCAATCATAGCACAACACTGCAAAGAGTAAAGGTCCACTCTATCAATGAGGACTAATGGCTGTTCGACACACTCACATATGTGTGTGTGTGTGTCCTGGGGTTTAAAGCTCTATAACTGATAAATGCTGAGATTTCCTATCAGTTGCATTGTCCTTACCATTTACAACTCTATGTTACAGGAAACGCAACCAATAATCAAACTACAGGGGTAAACTAATCTTAAAATTCAGGCAAATGCAGAAAAGCCAATCATTATTTTCATGTCATGGCGATAAGCAATAAATGCCAGATTTTGCAATCCTTGAACATACACTCACCTAAAGGATTATTATGAACACCTTTTCAATTTCTCATTAATGCAATTATCTATTCAACCAATCACATGGCAGTTGCTTTAATGCATTTAGGGGTGTGGTCCTGACAATCTCCTAAACTCCAAACTGAATGTCAGAATGGGAAAGAAAGGTGATTTAAGCAATTTTGAGCGTGGCATGGTTGTTGGTGCCAGACGGGCCGGTCTGAGTATTTCACAATCTGCTCAGTTACTGGGATTTTCAAGCACAACCATTTCTAGGGTTTAAAAAGAATGGTGTGGAAAGGGAAAAACTTCCAGTATGCGGCAGTCCTGTGGGCAAAAATTTTGATGCTAGAGGTCAGAGGAGAATGGGCCGACTGATTCAAGCTGATAGAAGAGCAACTTTGACTGAAATAACCACTCGTTACAACCGAGGTGTGCAGCAAAGCATTTGTGAAGCCACAACATGCACAACCTTGAGGTGGATGGGCTACAACATTTTCAAGACCCCACCGGGTACCACTCATCTCCACTACAAATAGGAAAAAGAGGCTACAATTTGCACAAGCTCACCAAAATTGGACAGTTGAAGACTGGAAAAATGTTGCCTGGTCTGATGAGTCTCGATTTCTGTTGAGACATTTAGATGGTAGAGTCAGAATTTGGCGTAAACTGAATGAGAACATGGATCCATCATGCCTTGTTACCACTGTGCAGGCTGGTGGTGGTGGTGTAATGGTGTGGGGGATGTTTTCTTGGCACACTTTAGGCCTCTTAGTGCCAATTGGGCATCGTTTAAATGCCATGGCCTACCTGAGCATTGTTTCTGACCATGTCCATCCCTTTATGACCACCATGTACCCATCCTCTGATGGCTACTTCCAGCAGGATAATGCACCATGCCACAAAGCTCGAATAATTTCAAATTGGTTTCTTGAACATGACAATGAGTTCACTGTACTAAAATGGCCCCCACTTTCACCAGATCTCAACCCAATAGAGCATGCAATCTCAACTGGCGGCCCGCGGGCCAAATCCGGCCAGCCAGAGATTTCCATCTGGCCCCCAGAATAATACTGAATTCAGGAATAGCCTTGTAAGAGGAAAAAGTTTAGGGCTGGTTAAATTAGCAAAATGAAAGTATATTCTGACAGATTCTGCCAAAAACATGCAGCCTTTGATGTTTTTTTTCTGAGAAAGCAATGGCTTTTTAAGTAGTGCATTTGCTTTAATGTTGCTAATTTCCAGCCCAATAATTTGTAGTTTAAAAACTTAGCGTTTAGCCATTTGGGGCTTGGCCCATTTTTTTTTAATTTTTTTTTTAAGATTGTAAATGTTTTTAAACACGCACACATAAATAATACATGTTTTCAATACAACAAGTGCATATATGTACAATATGTAAAAAACAACAACAAAAAAACAAACAATCCAATTCATTCAAATGATTAATTTTGTGTTTTTAAAAATAATCATTACCTTTGCTAATATCTATCGCTCACTTAATCTAAACAAGGGAAAGCATTAATATTAAATATTAGGGGTGTAACGGTACACAAAACTAATGGTTCGGTAAATACCTCGGTTTTGAAGTCACGGTTCTGTAAGGGCTCGGTACAGCAGGGGAGCCGGTATATAAAACTAAATATAACATTGCTTTTCATTTATTTTTATGAAACAGTGGTTTAGTGAACAAATTGTGTCTGTCCTTAAATTAATTTAATTATAACTAAAAGTTTCTTAAATATAATGTTGTAAACTATATAGGGAGCCCTTACTTGCACATTACTGTTAAAGGTTAACATCAGAGCCCAAACTAATACCCTAAATTCATTTAAATACATACATTACATACATTAAAAATCAAGACATCACTAACATGTTAAGTAGAATATAATGAATATATAGGCTTATATAGTGCATACATTTAGCGAAAGAGTTCATTTCTCTAGTAACCTAACAGCTGTGGACACTGAATGACTGCCTGAGGTAAATGTAATGTCCTTTACCGAAATGGTTCAGTACGAATACGTGTACCATTACACCCCTATTGAATATCAACCAATACAAAGTCCCTTTCAAGGAAAGACTGTTCACCCAGCGGCCAGATTTGCAACTTCTCTGATATTTCAGGAATCCAAGACCTATCTGCAGTACTTGAAAGGGGAAATCCTGTGACTGCTTGCCAAACTCAGCAACAAATGTTGTTTATTATGCTAAAATATAATTAATAAAGCTTATAATAAAGAATATTGAGCATTGCGCTTTCTCCCATTCATAAGTAGTATGAATGAATCATCTTTGTATATCTAAAGTTGATATAGGCCTAGTTTGACCAATATAAATACTTTTTTTTTGTTTTAAATAGTTGGGCCATGTTAAGTAGCCACATCTTGATTCCTGGTTTTGTCAGGGAGTGGCATAAAATAAAGGTTATTGGCTATTCTTTTCAATATTCCCAACCACTTTTTTAATAAGAAACGTGTCAACAACGGAAAGAAAATTGTTCCCATCACACCATTTCATTGACTTTTTAAATGCACAAAAATAACAGCTTTAACCAACCGATGAAAAACATTAATAGCTTGTACAAGAGCTGAATCCTAAACTCTGCATTTATTGTCAAACATTTCACCACTGACGGCCTCATCAGTTGACTGGCGGTGGGGATACACTGGCATTTAACCAGTATACACTGTGCTATGTCATTAGAATCACTCATACTCCCATCAGGAGTTTCTCTGAGAGAGGCAGAACAAAAATACAAAATAAACACAATAATAAAAATATCATCAAATAAATGTCTCTAAAACACAATTTTACCAGAAGATTACATTTCAGAAGGGGTTTTCATCCTTGTCACTGTGATTGGCTGATCATGGTGTCAACAGCATAACATGCAAATCGAACTGGATGTGTCAAACTGGTGAAGATGGACAGAATAATTACAAAGTAAACAACTCACCCACTCACACATCACCACTTTTAACATGATCAAAAGGCAAAATGATGTCTGAGCGAGACATCTTTTGGCAAATAATTTGAAGGTAGTCCTCCATAACTGACACTCTCAGTACACTTTTACCAAGGATATGACAGATGGATATTAATAATAATAACAGCCAAACAACAGTTTGAGGTAATAAAGTCCACAGAAGTACCATTCAAACATTTGGGGTCATATTTTAAATGTTTTTGAAAGGTCTCATGTTCACCAAGACTACATTTATGTAACAGTAATATTGTGAAATATTATTAATAAGATATATATTTTGAAGTAATTTATTCATGTGGGATATTTTCAGCATGATTCTTCTGAAATCTTCCTAATATGTTGATTTAGTGACCAACAAACCTTTCCATTATTAATATTTTTGTGGAAATTGTGATAAAAAAAAATGTCAGGATTCTTTGGTGAATGGAAAGTACAAATGAACAACATTTATTTGAAGTATAAATATTTTTAACATTACACTTATATGCACTTATGGTCAATGTAATGCATCATGGTTGAATAAATGTATTATTATTATTTTTTTTAAATAACAAATGTTTCTGGCTCCAAATATTTGAGTAGCATTCTTTTTAGTGTATTGATTAGTTATTATTTTTTAATTGTATGTGACTTTTAATAAAAGTATATTAATATACACATATAATATAAATAATGTTATTGTACAGGTTTTTTTTTTATTATTATTCCTTTAACCTGCAAAAAGCGGTCTAATTTCAGAAGACCACATGCCACTCACTCTCATGTTACTCTCAATGTCATATCTTTTCCTCATTTTTTGAGCTCTTTTCAGGAGCTATGTAATATTCACATTCTCCTCACTTGAACAACTGCTGCTTTGCCTATAATTATTTTGTCATCATATAGGTATGAAGGTCCTGTTCATCACCGCATAAAAGTCATGTGATTCTTCGTCCTTGTTACATTGTCAAGTGTGTTCCCCTAAGGACAATAAAAAAACTAAAGTCTGACTATGAAAATAATGCACTGTACCATGTAAGTCACCATCAAACTTTATATCTTTAATATCATAATGACTGCACAAAATGTCTACATCATTTGAGGATGAACGCTAGTTCTGCACAATATATACGGTATACTGCATAATCCTGTCTAACTGTATGAAAAAACTCTATGCAGAGCTACATTGGACTTCTGTCACATGAATTTACTGTTTAATTTGGTGTATTCTCATTTTTTATATCCAATTTTGTGTCAATTTTAATTTACTCTACTCTTAGTGTGGTTTCAAATCATTTGACGCTCTTCTTGGGAAAACATAGAAGACATTATGAAAAATGCAAGCTGCTCTTTTCCATAGAATAAAAGTGAATCGAGATAGATACTGTAGAGTTCCAAAAATGACGATAAAAAAAAGCACAGCAAAAAAACAAAAAAACTCATGATGTGCTCTAGATACTTTATCTGTAATAAACTCTATGCACGAGCTGCTTACGTATTTCCGGTAGAATCTCAGACAACGACTCCACTTCCGTATAGTGCTAAGTGTAGGCCTACTAGCGGCAGAGCTCTTTTCTGACGTATATTGCAAACAAAAATAATTCTGCAAGTATTTTCAAGATAAGTATCATTATAAATGTCATTTATAGTTATTACTTTCTGAAAGGTTACATATTAACGGTGGAAGACGGTAGTTTCACCTATAACATTACTGTCTCATTACTGGAAAGGGGCTATTACTCACCTTATTCTAGTAGAATATCTACTTCGTTTCAGCACAACGACCTTAAAGGGATAGTTCACCCTGAAATGAAATTAAAGCCATCTTTTACTCTGTGTGCATTACTGTAATGACTAGTATGAGCCGTGAGCAGGCGCGACGCTCATGCTCATGCACTGTTGTCATAACAACCGGTACATAATATTCACTTCAGGAGGTTTTATTATTAGTATTGTATTATTTCTTATCATATACCTTATTGAAAAGACGAGAGTCGCGTTTGTTTCTATTGAGCCTGATTTCTCAAAATGTTGTGTGTGTGTGCTTATCTTGGGTGCCATGGCAACAGTACTAGTTATAGTAAGCATGAGCGCCACACCTGCTGATGGTTCATACTTGTCATTACGCGCACAGAGTAACGCCCAAGCTCAGAGTTTTGATTGAATAATTAGTTTATTTCTCGCAAAACCTTATAGCATGCCTCCTGGACACTTTCCATTTATGGCGTGCATGTCACTGTATCATTGCGTGATACTTTTGTATAATTTTTGTAATGTTTTAGCCTGGTCGCTATCCACTGCCATTATAGGAAGGAGCGCATGCAGCACAATTTTTTTTATTTCTGCTTTTGAGGTCCGAAAGGGATAGAAGGACATAGAGCATTGAATCAACAGCAGGGTGAGTAAAAGATGGCTTTAATTTAATTTTAGGGTGAACTATCCCTTTAATAAAACAATGATCAAAATATTAATGAGTAAACACTATAGTGACAGACTGCATTTATCTCCTGCAGGTTTTATATATTTGGCTATTCCTCCTAAAATGATATACGTAGCATAAACAAGCACATCAGTCAAAAGGAATACAATATACGCAAACACTTTTATTAGATAGATGAAAACAAATGACAAATAGACTGGTATGAATGGTCAGAAACTGGGATATATAGCACGAGTGTCAAATGTAATAGTAATTCTGTTGCTGTTAGGAGTGACAGCTCACAGTTACTCACAGTGTGAGTAACATCGTTCAACTCTTTTAATACGTGAGTGTAAAAATATCTTCAGTGCTGTCTCCACAGTTAACAAATGGCGAAAAACGGCTGAGACAAAACACGAAAGTGATTGTGCATAGAGTCTATTAACGGCAAAAAAAAAACTATTTTCACATTCTGGGTCAGTTTTTGCCCAGTGAAATGTAAGCTTATAAAACATTTAAAAAATAAAAAGAATTCAACAAAAAAACATACAATACATATAGTAATATTCTTGTGTGTATATTTTTATAAATTTTGGCAGTCTGATGACATATCGACCTGCACTTTTTGGCAGTAGGCCACCCAAGTAGTTCATACAGCAAAAATTGTGTTGAATCATATTATCCCATTTCAAAAATACCCACTGTCCGGAGATTGTCATTGGATCTGAGGTTTAATTGGAAGGGAGAGCAGTTCAACTAAAGCTAAGACATGTTGGGTTCAGATGTGGAGTGCAGGGTTAACACTGCTGGTGGCCTTCTTCAATGATCTCAAGTGCAGCACAATAACGCCTTTAACAACCTGCTGAAAAACATTAATGGCTTCAGCAAGAGCTGTGACTGTTATACTGACTCGCCCAGTCTTTTCACTCTCCTCTCTTTCTGTCTTCCTCCACCTCATTACTGCTTTCATTCTCCTTTTCTCATTCCCAGTACCTTCTGTGCCATTTCTTTCATGAAGAATGAATTGGAGAGATGAGAATAAGAGTAATTTCTCTTTCTAAACCTTGCACGCTGTGTTTCCATGGTTTCTTAATGCACTCTTTTACTCCCAATTCCATAGCTTCTTACCTTTGTATAGTCAAAAAAGACTACAGGAAGCTTCACACTCTTAGAGGCCATTCTCATGTCTTTCCTGTCTTTATTCTTTTCCCGATTCCTTTTTATAATTTTTTTGGTTAATCAGACAATCAGTCTTTTATTTGCTGCTTTCAAGCTTGTTTTCTACGATATTTTGGTCCTAAAATGTGAAGAAACTCTGTGCAATAAGTCATGGTTCACGATCATTTGACTGCAACAGTTACTACATTTTTTGTATAGGAAAAGGCGGATTCTTCACACTATCTCACTTTATGTCCCATGTAAGAAAAAGAAATCAGGGAGTGAGTAAATGATGAATTTCAGTTTTGGGTGAACTGTCCCTTTAAGACCTCTCATTAAAACTAATGTAAACTAAACATCTCAATTACATAAGTCACAGAAGCAGAACCAAAAGTGAGCAGCCAAAAGCCACCCAGAAGTACTTTGACTTTGGCTGCTTCTTTTGTCGCTATGAAATAATTGTTACTCTTTTCGTCTTGTAATTATACTCCATGTGACTCGTTACGTTATGCAAAGCCATCAGAGGAGCATTATGGGATACAATGAACATCTGCTTGTCATGCTGGCACATATTTTAACACAACACCTGTAATTATGCAAATGATACAGCATGTGATTACCATGTAACAATGACATGGGGTAATGATTACAGTGGGTTTATTCACAAACGCACCCGCACGTATAGATGAAATACTGTATATTTACACAAACACTGTGCAGACCATTACACACACAAACAAAACTAACTATGTAACAATTGCATACTAATAAGTCAATATTTATCTATAAAAATGCTTCTTCCATACACTTTGAAGTGTTTGTCTTGGGATTTTGCCTTTATGTGACAGCATGGGATGGGAGAATGGGATCAAAATGTGACATAGGCCAAACTTGAACATACATCTCTGGGGACACTGTGACTCATATGTGTCACCATCACCTGCGCTACCTTTTTTGGGGGGTGGGGGGTGAATTGTGGCATGTATTTTGCAGTATAAAAGTTGAGAACATTATTGATTTGCATTGTGGCATTGTTTTATAACAGTTAAGCAAGTGCCAAAAGTATTGGGACACCTCTCTAACTCATTGAATTCAGGTGTTCCAATCACTTCCATGACCAAAGGTGTATAAAATCAAGCACCTAGGCAAGCAGACTGCTTCTACAAACATTTGTGAAAGAATGGGTCACACTCAGGAACGCTGTGCTTTTTAAGTGTGGTACTGTGATAGGTTGCCGCTTGTGCAATAAGTCAGCAACTCAGCAACGAAGTGGTAGGCCACGTAAAATCACAGAGCGGGGTCACCACATACTGAGGCGCACATTGCGCAGAAGTCGCCAACTTTCTGCAGAGTCAATAGCTACAGACCTCCAAACTTCGTGTGGCCTTCAGATCAGCTCAAGAACAGTGCATAGAGAGCTTCATGGAATGGTTTTTCATAGCCGGGCAGCTGCATCGAAGCCTTACATCACCAAGTGCAATGCAAAACGTTGGATGCAGTGCTGTAAAGCACGCCATCACTGGACTCTAGAGCAGTGGAGACGTGTTCTCTGGAGTGACAAATCACGCTTCTCTGTCTGGAAATCTGATGGACAGGTCTGGGTTTTGCGGTTGCCAGGAGAAAGGAACTTGCCTTGTTTGGTGGAGGGGGGATTATGGTGTGGGGTTGTTTTTCAGGAGTTGGGCTTGGCCCCTTAGTTCCAGTGAAAAGGAACTCTGAAAGCTTCAGCAAACCATGACATTTTGGACAATTTCATGCTCCCAACTTTGTGGGAACAGTTTGGGGATGGAACCTTCTTGTTCCAACACGACTGTGCACCAGTGCACAAAGCAAGGTCCATAAAGACATGGATGAGCGAGTTTAGTGAGGAACTTGACTGGCCTGCAGAGTCCTGACCTCAACCCGACAGAACTCCTTTGGGATGAATTAGAGCGGAGACAGTGAGCCAGGCCTTCTCCTCCAACATCAGTGCCAGAACTCACAAATTTGCTTCTAGAAGTTATGAGAATGAGATTTTCTTTTTGTTCTTTAAAAAAAGAAAAAAAAGTAATACATCTAAACTTTCTTTGTGCGAAATAAAATTTTACATTTAATGAAATAGTTCCTTAAAGTGTATTGACAATTTGTGTGAAATTCAACCTTTTTTATATATTTTAAATTGAAATAAAATAAAATAAAAAATTGAAATAATAAAACAAAATTAGATTAAAAACTTTAGAATTAGATGAAAATAAAAATGTGCAATGTTGCCTTGGCAACTAAATGAAATAAGTTTAAACTGAACCACTCAAATGACTAACTAAACTAACTTTAAGTAAAACTGAAATACAAATAAATCAAACTGTAATAGTATAAAATAAAAATCTCAAAAGCACATAACAAAAATCCTAAAAAAATAAATAAATACAAATATTTAAATGAAAATATGAAAATAAAAGCATAAAATCTAAAAATCTAAATATGCATAAATAAAATATAAATAATACTAAAATAACACACCATCCACAAAAAACATGAGCTGTTGAATAAGCAGATCAAAACTCTTTCTTACTGATTTCAGAATGAGATTCAGGAAGGCACAGGACTGGGATTGAGAATCTGGAATGATAGATGACAACAGGAAGAGGCAGATAGAAAGACAGAGACAGCGGGTTGGAACTGACAAGTGTTTGTGGGACATTGAAAAAGAACCAGACACTGAATAGACAAGCAAAGATGAAAAAGGATGGGTCGGGACGAGAATGCAAAAATGTACCGGGCCCAAGTAGAAGGAAGCCGGTGACATAGTGAGAGAGAGAACGAGTGAGAAAGGGATCCGGGAAGACAGCGAGAGCAGGCGTCAGGCTTCTGGGTAATCTGGGTTATGAAGAGAGACAGCGCAGACAGCAGAATCAATGGACCTGTCTGTGTGTGCGAGAATGGAGCCCTGGTTCTATACCTAGCTAGCCCCAGTCGTCCTGGAGCTCAGTAAACCAGACAGAGCACGCAAACTCATCTCCTCCCCGAGACCAGGGCTACTCACAGGGGGCATCAGAGGGTGGAGAGGAGGTCCCACGGAACAGTAAATCAGCCAGAGCTGTCGCTAATACTTAGCATGGCAATATGTTCCAATACATCCCAGTCAAGGGCATAGAGGCGAGCTGACCCATTGAAGTGGGGTGAAGAAAGAGAGAGCTCAGAAGAACAGGAGCAATTGAACCAGGAGGGGGAAAATGCAAGAAGAAGAATCACAGTGCAAGAGAATGAGTGAACGTTGGTGTTCAGGAGAAAACAATTCAAAATGGAGCAAGATTCTCCATACTGAAGCAGCACACCTTAAAGGTGTCATGAACTAGCTTTTTAAAATGTATGACATTTGCATGGTTTTTACATTCAAAAACATCATAATGAATAAGTAAAAGGCTATTTTCTACCCTTGTTTTGAGGCTCTCTCCTGGAACGCTCTGTGTTTATGGGCGTGCCGCACTGAAGACTTGGAAGTAAACACCCACGGATTGGATAAGATTTGCATAATTAATTAGCTTCAGCTCCCTCGTCAGTACATGTGGGAATTGTTTTGAAAGCGTGTGGAAAATGGCAACCGGAATGAATCGCCCACAGGGCTCGCAAAACGTCTTTATCAAACTAACACAATGATTTATCTCTCATCCACCCATGATTGTTTGGAATGTTATTTTATTACTTGGCCCACCCGATCGATGGCTATAACCGCGAACCACACAACACACACACACACACACACACACACACTCGCGAAAGCCTTTCTGCAGAGTCAGACAAGTCAGCATTCTTCCGCCTTTGATATTGTGCTATGGTATGTTCAGTTAGACACGTAGACTTCCCCACGTGAGCTGGATCTTCATTAAAATAAAGTTCATCCATGCATTCATAATATTGGAGTCCGAATGAAGCTTATGCGGCATGTTTATTGCTTAGAAGTTCGATCCGGTTTAGCTCTATGTAGGCCTATGTCATGTCAGGCACGAGTCGGTGGACGGGGCTACAGAATCAGGCGTTGTTCTTATTCTGTTGAGGCGGTGTTTCACCACACGCTGACGTCACAACCTGGCACATTTTGAGAGCTGACGTTTGCTGGGTCTGGTGTCAATAAAAGCTTTTCTTTAACTAACAAGGAATTTTTCAGCTCTGAAACTTATAGGATATTATTATATTACCATAACCTTTGATATATCAAAAGCTCAAGTGAAAGTTGATTTCTCAATTTATGACCCCTTTAATGGCATTTTACACAAATCAACACTTTGGTGGCACTAGAGGCACTTTAAACAAAAACCGACAGCATAAAACGAACCTAGAGACTACATTGAAGAGTAAAGTTAATAAAATGCAAGCTTAGCTTAAACACAACAACGTGATCATTGACCTATATGAATTGTGATTAAAGCTGAGCAAAAAAAAAAAAAAAGCTTTAAGATTAAAACTGAGCAGAAGAGTCATTTGGATCAAATAGCACAGCTTACTGTTTTATATTTAAAATATATATTTTATAACAAGTAATTTTACGTTATCCAAATCTTAACCATGGTTATCCGATTTCAGGATACACTTATCGATTTTCAATTGCCAACTGTAACGTATGATTACGCCAGCACTTCCACTGACTTAAAATAACAAATTATTAGTCAATTCTGACCTTAGAAGTCTACATGTACGATCTAGGTTTATCAAAATCACATTTACTAATCAATCAAGTATTTTAAGTTATTAACGTGAAGGAAATTTGCTTCTAACTAGACAGACGAAGAACATCAAAGTTGCGGCCAGTTCTTCTAAACTATACTTATGCTATGTAACTGACAATTTGGTTTCCATTAAAAATAAAGATTCTTCACTAACCAGATATTTATCGTGAAAACTTTGCAGACAGACACAGCGAAGCGAGGCGAAGGCGCTTAGATCTTCATAAAATGGCTTTGTGGTTGTTTTTTGCGGTCATTTCGTATTACTGTATTTAGATATGCAGTAACGTTTCCCAAACTACATTGAAATCTAGAGTATCATACTGTACACAGCTTATTATACACTAGCAAAATGTTGGAAATACCTTGAATATCAAAATCGCTGTCAGCTATTCTAAACTAACATTAAAGTTATTAGCTAGAAGTCCTGTATGCATGAAAATATTAAGATTTATTACTCACCAGATGACGAAGCACATTTCCAGGTCGGCAGACATGATGCACTGACTTCACAGAAAAACTCTTTCAAATGCGCTCTTGCTCCCACCATTGAAAGAAATTAAGAGTGTCAATGCATGGTCACCCAGTCCTGATGAAAATTATTTATGTAAGAATAGTAGGTAAGCAATTTTACCTGCGAAATGTTGTGTGCTATTTTTTGCGGTCAATTTGCACTGCTGTATTTAGATTTACAGTAAATGATAATTTCCCAGAATGCATTAAAAATCTACAGTAACATACTGTACACAGCTTATACAGCAAGAAACTGTTGAGAAAAACAGTATAATACTGAGAAAACAACAGAAACCATTTACAGTATACCAAAGGGGGTAGAAAAGAAGAGAAAATATTCTGTCCAGTTGGTCATTCAAGCTCAACATGACACCCCCATAAGGCCGCCTGCTACATGGAAAATAAACCAGCTTTTATTATGCTGCTGATATGACTGGAGCCTTCATCTCAAACACTTTTAAACATTTTTCAAAACTTAGTACCTCTCTCGGCTCATCAGGATGTTTTGAAGGTTGTTCTCCCTTTGCACACTCAAGATATTGCAGATTCAAAAACAATATGTCCGTTCAAAACAGAATTATACAAAAGGGAAACAATGAAAAATGTATTCCTATGTACTATTCCATAAGGTGAGCCACTTGTAAGCCAACAACCTGCGGCGCTAAGAAGTCATTCAGGACTCCATCCTTTGTAATGTACAATACCCCGGCTAATTCTCACTCTTCCTCAAATATTGCCCGTCTTTATCTGTCACAGATTTAAATGTGTCAACGGAATCATCAAGGGCTGATTCAGTTCTCTAATTGGACACAGGAGACCAGTGCCTTTGTGCCAAAGCTTAACACTTCAAACTTAACACCTAAAGCGTTTCCTCTCTCACACATGCATAAAACACCCCAATGTATTTCATACCTAAGCCCTCTGCCCAGCTCTCTCCTCAAACATATTGGAATAATTTCTAAACCCTCTGGTGGGAGAGAGATTGTGAAAAGTGGATTGCTCAGCTGTGTTAGGTGGAACTGTGACATTTTACATAAGCAGTAAGAATATGTTATGGGTGGAAATGAGACAGAAATAGATGAATGTGCCTGTGGAGAATGGCATGTACAGCGTGTATGTCTGTGTTGACATGCCGCCTGCACGCTAAACTCAATCTATACGGCCACTAAAGCGCAAACGAAAACACAAAAGCCCAAATGAAATGCACATTCACAAATCATAAAGCTTTTGAATCTGTGTGGCTTAGAGGCAAAGCAAAGAGGTCAACATTATGGGATTGAAGCATCCTGACATACCCAAACTATCCGCATGCACACACTCTTTAAGCTCTCTAAGAGCAAGAGACAAACAGCAAGGAGAGGAAAAAAACTGGTAGCGAAATCCCACCACCCTTGTTAATAAAGCCCCAGAGCTCTGAATATGTATGAATTATGTATTTGTGTCTTCAGGCATGTCTTACTTTACAACTCATAAACACACACTCACACATACACAAACCCACTCACATATCTAAGATAAGTCAAGTGTGGAGCCTCTGGAGCCTCTGCTAAGTGTGAGAATATGTTCTGCTGTTCATCTGATTAATCCAAAATAACTTTATAAATTGGTCATATGCTCATACGCACACTGTAGGCTGTGTATTTACATTTTCTTTAATGTTTCTGGCACAGAATCAGAAAAAAATACAAAATATAAAACTGAGTTTAGTTTCAGCAAAATGCTATAAAAGCAGTGCTATTGTTTTTGTGGCATTAGAAACGTTTACTCAACTAGGAACGGTCAAGTGACTCATTTGATTTAGTAAAGAGATCATACATTTGAAACGGAACAAACTTTCTGGCTCTGAAATCTAATTGGATGAGCCAAGTTTGAAGACACTTCTGTTGTGAACACACACCTGTGACTGCAGATGAATGAAATTCTATTTCATGTGCCAAATGTTTGTTCATAGAGTGGTCTCTGATTGTTACAACGCTTGGCAACTGTACACAGCCTACAGTTACAGTAGGCGCATGGTCTGTATTGGCAGAAGAATTGTTTATTGAGATTATTATTATTAATGAAAGTAATTATTTATTGAACATTGGTGTCTTTTATCATTTTGCTGTTGGTGCTGTTAAAAGAATGTTCTGGTTTCAATACTAATTAAGCTCTCGAATTTGTGACTCAGAACAAAAACAAAATGTGTGTACAGTAATGCAAGTATGGGGCAAGGGGTTGCACTGGAATAACATTCTTTCAAAAGATAAAACCACACATGTATGTATTTGTTAACATGTGTCACGTCTTGTTTTGGTTCATGTTAGTGAAGGTGCAATTTTGAAACCATTACGAATCTTTTGATTCGAATCAGGGGTTTGGAGTGTATCAAACTGCCAAATTCACGTTCATATTCATGTTTCTAGTCTATGGTTCAAGTCAAGGCTAAACTGTGACAAGATTTCTTGTTGAGGTGAAAAGCCGTTTTACTTCCTTTTCCGGCTTCTTGGACATCTTGGGCTGTTTCGCCAGTGTATACTAGTGTAAATGCAAATATCGGATACGGGTTCTTTTTAAAAGATGATCGTCACCCAATCGGAATTGAGCATCAAGACCTGCAGTGTAAATGCGGCCATATTGTCATGAGGGAGTGTGAGGGTGAAGTTAGGATAGAATATGTCACCGCTACATTTACATTACACCTCCACAGTAATTTTGCTTTTAATAGAAAAATAAACAACGATTTAGTTCAGGTGGATAACGGTCGCTTCAATTCCATCAGCTCATCCAACACAAGCCGTACAAAGCACACAGCACTGCCACTGATCCCTGATAACGTGACGAGAAGGCTGACAGGACCGTGACGGAGGATTCGTTGCGCAACAGAAGCGTCAGACAATTGTCTTCTATTTTAAAATGCGCGTTCAGCACCACCATTCCCTTTTCAAAGAGTACACAGAAAGCGGCGCCCTGAGACCTGCGAATTTCTCCCAATATGAAAGCTTTCTGTGTAGTTGTAACCATCTCTTAGCTCTGTATCTTGAAGAAAAATGTTATCTCTATTTGCACTTTGAATATTGAGTACTTTGATTATGGTTATTGTTTGCACTTAATATCTATGATCAATTTGTGGGGATGAGTTCAGTTAGGAGGTGAAAAGAAGCTCTTGTGCAGTTCTAAAGTCTGAAGAGACAATCATACATGAGAGAAGCCAGTTAGTTGAGTATTTGGTAAAACCTTTACAGTGCTTGTTGTCTTTTACTGCATATGATAATTCATACTCAGAAAGTAGAACTGAAATGACATTCATTACAAGATGAGTTAAAACATTTCAAATGCACCTGCAAAGCATTTTTCTAGTTACATATTTCACCGAGGATTTCCTAAAAATACTATGTAAATCTTTTAAAATCTCCTTCTCATGAACCCAATCTCAAAATATAAATATATATTTGTATAAAAATATATATTATAATGTTGTTACACAAGATTTCTGACAAATAAAAAAAAAGCTTTTCGTTTATCAAAGACTTAAAAAAATATTAGGCAGCAATTAAACCCTAAGGTCTATATTCATAAATCTGGTTTTATTCTAAACTAGACACTTGAAATTGTGTTACACAAGAGTCATAATAACTCAAAGTAGTATATGAACAGAGTAAAACAAGGTGAAATATACATGTAAGAGATTTTTTTTTAATTCACTTGATGATACGTTAATGTTAAACGCCTGAAAATAACCAAAATATAAAACTGAATTTCTGATCATGTTTTGATTTAAATTTGAGGATGACACTCTCAGAAATGTAGCTTCTGTAAGCTTTTATGTAAAGAAAAGGCTAGACGTCCTTTCAAAAAGACCATTTATTTCAGAACTTTTGTAATTGTAAAGAGCAGTTTTTCATTCAAATAAATCTGCAATAAACTGATAATTATAATGTTCTACAGTTACTAAAAAACTAAGGCAGCTATTTACAGAATCTACAAAGTGTAAAAAACTCATTTAGTTGATAAGAACAGTCTGCGAGCTGCGCTAAGGTGTGTGCATTTGAACGACAGTCCAGTGCTGCTTCTCTGTAACCCAGGTCAGGCGCTTCTGCTGATGTTTCTGGTTCAAAAGTGGCTTGACGTGGGGAATGCGGCACCTGTAGCCCATTTCCTGCACACGCCTGTGCACGGTGGCTCTGGATGTTTCTACTCCAGACTCCACTGCTTCCGCAGGTCCCCCATGGTCTGGAATCGGTCCTTCTCCACAATCTTCCTCAGGGTCCGGTCACCTCTTCTCGTTGTGCAGCGTTTTTTGCTACACTTTTTCCTTCCCACAGACTTCCCACTGAGGTGCCTTGATACAGCACTCTGGGAACAGCCTATTCGTTCAGAAATTTCTTTCTGTGTCTTACCCTCTCGCTTGAGGATGTCAATGATGGCCTTCTGGACAGCAGTCCGTTCGGCAGTCTTACCCATGATTGCGGTTTTGAGTAATGAACCAGGCTGGGAGTTTTTAAAAGCCTTAGGAATCTTTTGCAGGTGTTTAGAGTTAATTAGTTGATTCAGATGATTAGGTTAATAGCTCGTTTAGAGAAGCTTTTCATGATATGCTAATTTTTTGAGAAGGACCTGTATATATACTTTTTTTTTTGTTAAAGATTCTGCTCATAGATCTTTTCAATGCAACAACAGTCCTGTGACAAGAGAAAGACAGGGTTAACACTTTTAAGAGCCCTCCAGAAAGAATCGGTCACTGGTACAACATCTGTATGTAATGAAATATTAGTGATATTTGTGCAACCCCCAAAAAATGCATTCTGCCAGAATATTAGGCATTGATGGAGCAAAAATGTTCTGCCAGATGGTGTAGTTATGACTTGTGGCAGCAGGGGCTAACAGGGTTATGCTAACCAGTCAAATCCTGACCCCTCAGTTCACACTACAAAGAATGAAATAGATTTGAGTGGGATAAGCCAAAAAACTGCTGCCTGTCTGAACAAAGACCTATGTGACCTCTCTTCCTCTGGGTATATTAATGGGAACAGAGTCCTCTTTCAACTCTCACTTGGACTTCAACTTTTGTATTTAGTAGCTGTATGAAGACTTAAACTTCCGTCTATGAGTGTCCAACTGTTTTGCACATTTGTGAAGTTTCATGATGCTGTGGCAGCACTTTGCCTTTAGCAGCTGGAACACCTCTGCTTCAGTCTCTCCAGGGATTTCCACCCTCTTTAATTATTTTAAACCTCTCCAGTCCTCTTCCTCTCCCTTCACGCTCTATCTCCCTCTCTTTCTTGTCTCCCCACAATCCTTCTTTTTCGCTCTCCCTTGTCGAAACATCTGTTGTTTATCAGTTCTCCTCATCTCTAGCGCTCTGTCCCGGTGTGAGGAATGGGGGGTCCCGTCCTAGGGGGCTCCTGTCACTCACTGATCACCTGCTCCAGGGTCTGGGAGACAGTAGTCTGTCCCTACGGCAAGCACATGCCGGTCAGCACCATGACAACAGAGCTAATGTATGCAAGGGAGATGAATGATGACGATGAGTTGTCCCAGTGGAGGTAAGACCCAGTCAGCAGAAGAAGAGAGAGGGCAAGAGAGAGAGGGAAAGGCCCTCAAGACAAAATCAGAGAGGCTGAATTTGGGAAAGGAAGACAGAAGCTCTGTTCCAAAACCTAAAGAGCTGCCTTGATGTCAACTGCTTACAAAAGGTAGCTGATTTCTAAGGCGGCATCCAAATTGAAATTGAAACTCACAAATGACAGACATATCATTTGAGACATTCTACTTAGGCAGCAACTTTCAAATCGACTCAGTATTTCTCTCAAAAATACAAGCATGTACATACATGTTGCATATTATGGTAGCCCAGGCCAGTTTGTGCTGTGTACAGTGTAATGACACTTCTGCTATCAATATGTTTATAAGCAAATGAAAAGCACAAATGTCAGAGCATGTCAAAACTTCTTAAGGGCCCCAAAACTGTGCAGACTTCTAGGGGTAAATCAATAATATACCTATTATGTCTTACAACATAACTACAGAGAGAAGAGTTGAATAATAGTTTGATGGGAAATAAAGATGGAGAAAGTGACAGCAAAAGCAAACAGTAAAGCAAACACACACACACACACACACACACACACACACACACACACTCATGTTGGATTTTCAAGTTTTATGGGGACATTCCATAGGCGTAATGCATATTATACTGTACAAACCATATGTTCTATCCCCCTACACTGCCCCTGCCCCTAACCCTACCATCACAGGAAACATGCTGCATTTTTAAAAACATCACTTAGTGTGATTTATGACCTGTTTTCATCATGGTGACCAAAAAATATCCCCACAAGGACAAGGATTTCGGATATTGCCATCTTTGTGGGGACATTTTGTCCCCATACTGTACAATGTAAAACAAATTGGGGGAAAAAAATCTATGAAGTGAAAAATTCATGTTGGGTGGACAAGTCCTCCGCCCGAAAAACTGTATACGCATGCGCAAAATGCACCCGATGAAAACCGTTTGTGTGGAGATTTCAAATGCGGATTCGCGTGCGGGAGCACCACTGCGCCAGCAGAGCCAAACCAGCCGTGCTGAAGAACGAAACAAACATTTCCAAGAGAATAGAGATATTCATCGTCGTCACAAGGAGTTGGTGAGTATTGAGCGCTGAAATTATTCTCCAGAGTGTTGCTTTATGACTCGGTATGAAGTTTAAAAGACATTTTGTAGAATCAGGAGTTCATGCATATGTTCATGCATGGTTTCATGAGTGTGTTCTCGGTTACCACATAATTATCTAATGTCAGCCAATCATTTTATTTTTCTCATGTCTTATATGTCTATAATAATAAGTAAATTACGTCATTTATGTGACATGTGCGCCATGCGACTGTTTGAACATTGTGCTGTTAGATTGGCGTTGGCCTCTCTCAGAGCTCAACTGCCTTTCAATATCAAACATGTCAAGCTCGTGATTTTCTTATTCGTCCATTCATTCGTCTCATCCTCATTATATAATGAAGTAACTTCTGTTCTGTCACTTGCCAGATGTGATGCAACTTTTTTTTTTATGTTATTTTTATTTGCAGGCCTTCAACCTATGCAGTGCCGCTTTTTCTTCACCATCAAGACAGCCTGTTATGCATAAGACTTCTTGTATGTATGTGAGTTTTTACTTATTGAAAATAATGTATTTTTACCAAATATCCTGTGTTGGAATTGACTTGTTAATAAAGTAATGTGATAAAATGTCGAACCTGTTGTCTGTGTTCATTTTGCTTACTATAATTATGTTTTTAGTCATTTTGTCTTTTGGGACAGTGAGAAATAAGCAATTGTTACTACAATTTAAAATATTTAATTGGCCAAAATGAATTTCTGTGAATTAAATTGTATCAATTTACAGAAATTCAATTTGGCAAACTGAAAAATTCAGATGTGACCAGTCACTAGAAAATTGGAGGAGCTGAATTTTTTTACAGTGTTGGTAAAATAAATTTTTCCATTGGGTCATCATATTAGTTCTAATTGAGCCCATGTTAACAGACTGTTGCCACAATTGATAAAATTCAATTCACATAAATTCAATTTGGCCAATTGAAAAATTTAGATAACACTAGAAAGTTTTAAATTGGAGGAGCTGATTTTTTTTTTTCAGTGTAGGGATTACCAGGACGCACACACACATCCTTCCTGTTTTGAAAAGCATAATTTCCTTATTTAAACTGAAAACTCACATTATCGATCTCTCTATCTAGGACTAATTGACATTGCAATGTTGACATCTGCTGCCAACGTCCACTTGATGCTTCCTGATGTCTATGTCAGTCCAGATTCTTTCCGAAAGAAGCCAATACTCTTAAATGGTTCCTCTATTCTCTCTATTGATTTCTCCACCAGTCTACAAAAGCTAAAGGCAGCTTGTAGACTGTGGAAGAGCTGTATTAGGCTTGTTTTGGTCAGCACTTGAGGAAGGCCTAGCAGAGAACAGCGATCTTCCTCCTTTAGTTGTGAGACAATAAAAACAATCAATCCAGTCCCAGAGAGGAAAAGAAAGCACACAGCCACTTTGTGCTCTACTGCACTACTCCATTTGATCTTTCAATCTATGCCTCACAGGCAAAAGCTTGACCCAGCTAAGAGTATGTGTGAATGTGCGTGGCATGATCAAAATCTCAAAAACGCATTTCCTATCCTTTAGCACCTTTCGGCCTATTAGAATCAACAGTGATTGGGCAAATTGAGGCCTAGTGCTCTGCATTTACCTCTAAAACATACAAGCACTCCTTCTCCTACATCAAGAACTTAAAAGGAACGGCAGGAAGATGCACAAAATTGCCCCTGATTACTAGGCCCGGGATGCCTGGAAAAGATAGCAATTTGGAGATAACTTATCTTAGCTTAGATAGCAGCCATCAACCGGTTAAGCAGCAGAGCCCACATTGACTCAGCAAAACTGCAGGCACCATTTCTTCATCTGATTTCAAATTAAAAGTTCAAATGCTTTAGCACGGCCATTTTCCAACCTAAATTTCATTCTCACTCGTTTTCGCTCTTTTGCAGGCAGAGATGTTGTTTTTATGGGCAATGAAAAGGCGTGAAAGTGATTACTAGGAAATGATGTGACATTTGAGCTTTGCTACGGTCTCAAATACCAAGTTGAATTAGGTCCCACCAGCATTTTCTGATGCCCAGTGCCACTCGCAAAAAGGTCAGCTAAACCTACAGCTTGCCTGCAGACGGACGCATTCAAAAGTAGTGTTTTAAAAGTAATGTAACTCAAGTTAAACTAAGTGACTGGCTTTTGTTGATGTAAAAATGGTATGTAGACTGAAATGGCACTTGCACTGTCTATGGGTGTGTTCACACTTGTAGTCTGATTTGCTTGGTTCGTTTGGTCCAGACGAAGAAAAAAAACATTAGTACTGGTATTTTGACCAGCTGAGAACTTGTGAAGAGCTTATACAATGCGTAAAGGAGTCAAAACAATGGCAGGAATCCGTCCGTCACACACACAGATGAAGATCTGCTGGCAAGCAGACGCGGTTCGGATGCCTGTACCCAGAGGTGGGTAGTAATGAATTACATTTACTTCGTTACATTTACTTGAGTAATTTTTTGGGGTAACTTGTACTTTTAGAGTATATTTAAAGTTGGGTTCTTTTACTTGAGTACATTTCATGTGAAAAAAACTGTACTTTTACTTTGTTACATTCGGTGGCGTTCCTCCGCTACTGTCAAATGATGACTTGTTCGCAAGTCTCGAGAAATGTTGGCGAGGCTGCTTCCCGAATCGTGGCTACGCATCACCCGCTTATAATTAGCGCGCGTTTAGTCGGAAGATGATGGCCGAAGCAGAGGAAGATTTGTATAAGCTACGGGAGGCAGAGTCTAAGTTCAGTCTATGTTTTCACTTCAAGATGCCAAAAGAACAGTTTCATAATGCGATGCATGCTACTGCACCGAAACGAACTGACATCTCAGCATAAAAGAATTCCAGCTCCAACATGAAAAAACATGTAGCGCTTTTCCCTTATTGTAATACTATTTCACACACCTTTCAAGTGTTTTCCTCATATGCGCTCTTGTGCAAGCAATGACAGATCGTTTCCTCCAAACAACACAAGTCCACGGACAAACATTCACATCTGCACATTTACATATCCTTATTTTTTTTCTTCACAAAACGAAACAAATTGAATAGCCTAATGTGACGTCTTGCATTTATACACAAATCTGAACAGACACCTGTCTGAAGTGTACAAAATACATACAAAAAAAACGGGATTGTATTTTATTCCTACCTAAATAATGCATATTATAAAAATATAAGAACAAAGTATGTTTTAAAAAGAGCTCTGGTTAGCCCAGCACACCATACATTTACACTGTTTAACCATTATATATATATGTATGGAGAGGTCGCTTCTTATCAATCAGATCGAAAGTAACTAGTAACTAACTACTCGAGTATTTTTTCATCGAATACTTTTTTACTCTCACTCAAGTAACTATTATGATTGTTACTTTTACTTTTACTTCAGAAAATATTTTCGTAAGTACTTGAGTACAGATTTTGGCTTCTCTACCCACCTCTGTCTGTACCGAACTGTGATGGGCAACATCTCGACTATGACAAGAAAAAAACATTTATGCTTGAGCATTCTGTCCTTTTTCAGGGTCGTATCTTGTGACATCATGTCCCGTTTTTGGTTCCTTTACATGTCTTTGGTCCGTGTTGCAGATCATATCACATTAGCCTAGCCTGAAGAAATAAATAAGGCCATAGAAAAAAAACTGGCTTAGGTACATGATTGCTTGCTTTCATAATTCATTCGAACCGCACCAGAGTTTGTTTGAAAGTGGATCGAGACCAATTTTTTGGGGCGGTCTCAGTCTGCTTGTTTGGTGCGCACCAGGGTTTTTCGATGGCAGCGTTTATACTTATTCAAATGAACCACACTAACAGAGAAAAACGCAGCAAGTTTCGTTTTAATTGAACCAAACATGCCAAGCGTGAACACACCCTAAGAAGATCATAGTCTGTGGCCAATGACTCCAACCCTTAAAAACATTATTGACATCCAAAGAGCTCTCAGAAACTTCTAAAAAACAAAACGTATTCTTTATCCATACAATATAATACACACTGACACACTTGGTTGAATAGAAAAAAAATCAGAACAGTGGGCTTTAAAAAGCTTTAATATTCAGAAGAAAATAGGTTCTCCTTGAGCCTCAACTTTGCAAGGGCATCAAATAACTTACACAATGTGTCCCTACAATGCTGCTAAATAATATGCGACAAGGTCCTGGGAAATGCAGTCCCTTTTGCTCTCATTATTAGAGCTGAAACACAATGAACTGGTGCACAGTGGACTGTGAAACCCACATCTACCTTTAAGTAAGAAACACAGTCTGGAATTATTGAGCAACTGCTCCCTATGGGTTTCTGAACTAATATACGGCCAAGCCATTCACTGCTGCAGTGGTAAGGAAGGGAAAACATATCACATTAGCTTAGCCTGAAGAAATAGATAAGGCCATGGAAAAGAAACTGGCTTGGGTACATGATTGGCAAGCTGCAGGGTGCTCTGACTGACAGTAGATTTTGGAGTGCTTTATTTTTAGCACCTAAAAACACTTCATCTAGTGGGCAGAAAACCATGCACTGAGACCATTCAAAAAGTGAGAGGCAAAAGGAAGGGAGTGTGAGAGAAAAAGAAAAAAAACGTGTGAAAAAGAGATTTAGTGTTCTTTCTGTAAATTAATGTTAGCCTGCAACTTTATCATTTCCTTGAGAAGAAACCAGAGGCTTAATTATCCTCGTCCTTGGCCACGAGGACAAGAATCGCGTTCGCATGCGGCCCGCGGAGGAAGAAAACACGGATCGCTTCCTCCTCATTGTAAACCCCAGCAGACCTGTGCATCTTAGTGCAACGCGTCTCGCCTGAAACACGACTGATGCGTATGATGAGCTGGACTGGGCTGGGAGAATTGGATCTTTTAATCTTGCAAAGTGGGAAAGGAACTCGCCAGGCAGAACTGATTGAATTTTTGCTCCTTTTTTCTTCTCTGAGCAAGTCCAGAATTGGGGCAATAAAGTTATAACAACATTCATTATTTTCCGCTGAGTGCTGGGACATTAGTGTCTTCTCGCACCTTTCCTTTTGCCTTTTTTCCCCATCATCCCCACATCAGAAGGCCAGATGAAATTCAGGTTGCTTTGATTGGGACAGAGACATTCATCCGTTTCGGTGCTAGCCAAACACTGTAGACTAACCAACCACTAAGTACAGTTATCCATGTACACCTTACAGTGTATATAATGTATACAGTGTATATATGCTTGATGACAACTAAAAACTAAGCCTATTTCACCTTTTTCCGACTTGTATTGAGTCGTGTATTGATTCTCTTTCTCTTGCATAATCATCCAGTGTTAATGACCCTGTTGAAAAAAACAGCATATGCTAGATAATTATGTTTTGAAGCATTTCAGCTGGTTTGAGCTGGTTTATGCTGGTCCTTAGTTGGTCATGAGCTGGTTATAAGCTGGCCCTGAGCTAGAGCTAGTTTCTTAGGACCAGCACTTGACCAGTTTAAACTTAAATAATATTTTTGATCAAGTAAGTGAAGCCTTTGTGAGCAGTGACTTCTTTCAAAAACATTTTAAAATCTTACTAACCCCAAACTTTCAGACAGTAGTAAATAAATAAATAATGCATTTATTTTGAAATACATTTATTTCATGCTAAATATATTAAAAGTACATTTACATTTTAATGTACTTAATAAAAAATCCCATGGAACTGTACTGTATTTTAGTTATCCAGAAATAGTCCTGAGGTCCAACTAAAGATTGTACCTAAAGTAGCCTATACTTCCAATAGTTCCATTTTAGTACACTTGCATTTAAAGACTGATATTATCCCACTGCCTATTGATAATAAACCACATTTTAGGCGTAATATTAGGACATTTGCATTGTGCAATAAATAAGTACTCCAAATAATGTTATTAAATTATTACATTTATAAATAAATTGATATGTCAGTAAACATGTTAATGTATTTGTACTATACTTAATATGAAATGTATGTATTTTAAATACATTTTGGTATAGGTTTTTTTTTTCTCCTAGTGGTTGATCTAAATACATTTGAGCTTTATACTTAAACAGACAAAACAATTATGTGATGTTGAATATTACCCTAACCTTAACTCAACAACAAAAACAATTAAAGTTAAACTACAGGGCAGTTGAATGCTTGAATCTGATTGGTTGATAAACATTCTAAGGTGTGCAATTTTTTTCAGGGAAAACGCACGGATAAAGTAGTTTTAGGCAGGTCTTGCCCACATTACAGTTCCATATCATTTTGGCAAATTATTTCAGTTATAATATTTTTAGTTACAATAATATTTTTAAAAGAGTTAACCTGTGTTGTGGTTGCGTCCAAAAGCTGATCAATGTGTCTATGCCAAACCATGTTAATACCCACTTGTACAGTGTAAGTGAGAGGTCCAGTCTTTGACAATATTATACCGGTTTTCAGCTTTGGGTGTGATTGTCTATATTCTCTTGCAAGCACATTTTGACCAACTTGCAGAGTCCTGAGCACAGATTGTTTTGGATTTTGGCTACACTGCTTGGTTTGCAACCGTCGGCGTAAGTCCGGGTTAAGTAAGTCACATGAGCAAAGACTTTTTCCAATAAAGAGTGTGGATTGAGATTTACCTGTAGTGAAGTGAGCAGAGTTACTGTAGGCCAAGAGAAAGTTTGCAATCTAGTGGTACTCTCTCTCCTCCCATGGATTTCAGAGAATAAAGCGTTCAGCCAGGCCATTCGTTGCAGGGTGGTAAGGAGCTGATGTAGTGTGCTTAATTCTATTGCCCTTAATAAATTACTGGAATTCCTCTGAGGTAAACTGAGAACCATTATCGCTGACCAACAGCTCTGGTAAGCCAGTGCGGGAGAACAATGTGCGAAGCAGTTCAACACTCTATGTAGACATAGCATTTTTGACAAGAAATACTTTTGGCCACTTTGAATATGCATTCACTAATACCAGGAACATTTTGTCAAGGAAAGGTCCCGCATAGTCAATGTGGACTCGCTGTTAGGGACTGCCGTTGAACCTGTTGACACCCAGATCATCTTCAATTTGGTGGTCCAGTCCAGGCCCCCAAACATAGCTTCCGGCCAAGCTCTTCATTTTAACGACACCTAAATGTCCTTCATGTAGGGAAGAAAGTACTCTGTCGAGTAGATTGGGTGGCACGATCACTCTAGTACCCCACATGACACATCCTTTTGATACAGAAAGCTGTTCACAATGGTTTGAGTAGTCAGGAAGCTGAGAATCACCTCTAGCTCCTTTCATGGTCAGATCAAACACTTTGGCCAAGGATCTCGATTTGTCTCCCTTTGAATTTAAGTGCCTGTGACAGGCAGGTGTTCTATTTGGGTGATGTGAAACATATCACGCGGAACCTATTCCGTATGTTGAAGCATCGCACGCTAGACGCAAGGGAAGACTAGGGTCATAGTGCGTTAACACAGTCTCTAAAGTAATCAATTGTTTAGCTGTTTTGAAAGCTTCGTCACACTGTTTGCAGTTGTATCCAGTTGTTTTCTTATTGTAACAACGCGTTCAATAGACATAGCACTGTGGACAGATTTGGCAAGAATTTATGATAATAATTTAAAAGTCCATGAAATGAATGAAGCTGGTTCACGTTCTCTGGTCTTGGTGCCCTCAAAACAGCATTGACTTTATCTGGAGATTTGTGAAGGCCATCCTTGTCAATTTGGTGTCCACAGTACTCCACTGACATTAGCTTCTGTTTGCTCTCAGTCCATACTCTGAGCAAGCCTTTCAAGAACAGCTTTTAAAATTTTCAGGTGAGCACCATCGTCATGGCCAGTGACTATAATATCATCTAAATAGCACTGTGCGCCTGGAATCCCTTCCAAAACTTGATCCATGGCTCTTTGCCACAGTGCATGTGCTGATGACACCCCAAAAACTAGTCTGTTGCAGTGAAAGAGACCCTTAAGCGTATTTATTGTCAGGTACTTTTTCAAAGATTCTTCTAACTCCATTTATAGTTACACCTGAGCCAGACCGATTTTTGAAAAACACTGTCCACCAGAAAGTGACACAAAAATGTACTGGTCCACCTGCAACACTGGGTTAATTGTGACCTTAAAGTCAACACAAATTCATACCTCACCACTTTGGAACAACTGGTGTGGCCCAGTCAGTCCAGCTTACTTTAGACAGGATTCCAGAAAGAAGTCTTCAAGTTGATTTAGCTCAGCCTCCAGTTTTGGGTGTACCGAATATGGCACAGGGCGTGCCTTGTGAAATTTTGGTTGCACATCTCTCTCAATAGTAAGTCTTGCCTTTATGTGCTTCAATGTTCCAATGCCATCTTGAAAGACTTGTGCAGATTACACAAGCACATTCTCTAATTTGTCTTGTATAGAGCATGTGGGTAACTTGGGGGTAACTTGCATGGCTTTTATGAATGCCAATTGAGCCTAATGCTTCTAAGCCATTCACGTCCAAATAACGCCCTTTTCCAGCACATAGGTCCAAAATGCACCTTTTATGTTCACATTTTACTCTGACCTTAAGTTTTCCCATTGGAACAATTTTCTCTCCTGTGTGGGTCCTTAGGGAAGTGCGCCTCAATTTCAGTTTGTCAAAATGGACGTTATAATCTTTGTATGAAATTATTGACAGGACTGATCCTGTGTCAAGTTCCATCTTCAATTTTAGTCCTTCAACGATAGGAGTCACCCAGATAATTTTGCGATCTGTCTCTTTAAGAGAATGCAGCTCAATGTATGAGAAGTCTTGCCATATCAGAGTTGTCAGTCAGGTTCATCCAGTTCATTTATCGTTGAATTTCTTTTTGCAAATGTCATTCTCTTCTTTTCAGTTGGCTTTGTTTTACACATTTTCTGTATGTGTCCCTTTTTGTAAATTGTTCTGCTCTCCTTTTCTTTAAACCAGAATTCAGTAAAACAGAGTCATGTGACTTTTTCACATCTAAAACATCCCAAACTTTTGTCACTTCGCTTAGTTGCAAATTTGTTAACGTGACATTCAGCTAAAGGGCTTTCTTTGCAATTCCAGTGCATCTTTCGCGGCTATCTCCATAGAGACTCTAGTGCTCACGTCAGAGTGAGTTCTCTCTCTGTAAGGAGCCTCTTTTACGTGCTCTCACTGTCCAGACCGCAAATAAGTCTATCTCTGAGCACGTCAGACAAACCATCGCCAAATTGGCAGTGTTCTGGAAGCTCGGCCATGTACTCGGTACTGATTCTGTCTTTTGTTGAAATGCTTATGAAAGCGAAAATGTTCCGTGATTATCAAGGGCTTCGGATTCAGATGCGTTTGCAGCACCTCCACCATTTCTTTGAATGTTTTCTCTGCTGGCTTTACTGGTGCAGTTAAACTGCGCAAGAGGTTGAATGTTTTTGCCCCCATTACACTCAAGAGAATGGCAACTTTTCTCTCGTTCACAATGTCATTGGCTAAACAATACTGTTCAACTCTCTCCACGTCGCCCAGTTTTCCATCGTACTGTCAAAAGCATCCATTTGCCCGACACCCCAGACATTTTTGTTTCTTCTTTCGTTTCAGTCAATTAATGAATAACTTATCCCCTTTAAACAAGTGATGTAGAAAACTCACAGTTCATTAATTTAAACCATGTGGTGTGTGCCCTCCACCATCCGTAGCAGACATTTCAGCAGCTATTTCAGTGTAGGCAAGACACAAATGTTTCCAGTCTCTGTAGTTTGCTGCACAGTTCTTTTCAAATCGTTGCCAGTTCTGTTATGTTTGTACACTTACAATACAGTAAGACAGACACTCAGACCAGAGCTTTGCTTAAACAATTCTTTTACTGCGTAATTGCAATTACTGCACCAATACAGAGTAATTTTGGATTAATAACTCAATACAAAACACTGACCAAACAGATGAACTTACAAGTTTTGCTATTAGTAGAGACGCTGCTGCCGGACAGAGACAGAGACTCAGGTAATTCACATATGCTTAATCTCTCTCTCTCTCTCTCTCTCTCTCTCTCTCTCTCTCTCTCTCTCTCTCTCTCTCTCTCTCTCTCTCTCTCTCTCTCTCTCTCTCTCTCTCTCTCTCTCTCTCTCTCTCTCTCTCTCTCGCTATGCAGTGACTAAAGCCTCCATTATTAGCTCTAAAATTATGTTTTAGCAATGGAGGCTTGGGAATAGATGCATAAGAAATCTGCCCTACACACAAGAGTGCTTTAAGGTCAAAAACCTGACAAATGTCTTGAAATACATCATAGGAACTATGTTTTGAGGTGTGGTGATCATAGTATAAGTTAAATTACTGACTCCAGGCCATTGAATTATTATGCGCATTCGAGGTGAATTATTCCTTACTTTATTTCTCTCATTTAAAGGATGTTTAAAAATTATTCCTGAGGTCAAAAAATACAGATTAAGAAAATGTTTCCCAGTTTGTGGCTAATGTATACTGTATAGTGTTTCAAACCAGACACAGATGTCAGTTATGCCAGCTGCCTATATAGACAGTAGACAACAAAGCTGCTCACTAGGTTTTACAACAAAGCATGTATCTCTAAAACCATATGTACTGATCTGACACACTAAAGAGGAGACCAGACAATATTCACTGTGTCTGGATACTCCACAACATGACAATTACAAGATACAACAGTGGGTATTATGAGAGATGCAGTTCATTTAATATATATGTGCCCACACACACACACACAACTTTGTGTATCTGGTAGAAGGTTATATGAGAAGAGTGACCTTCTTTTTACTGTACAGAAATTCCATCCAGCTCAATTTTGCAGGTATAACAGACTCTCATACATGGGAAAGAAAGATAGAGTGCACTTCACACCAAGCTAGACTGAACCAAAGTAATTCAAAGACTAAATCCCTTATACAGTATATAACCACTGACAACCCGTTGTAGACATCTAATGCATTACAGTCACTTAACTGTATGGCAGTCACAGAAACCATCAGCAATAACTGTAGCAAAAAAAATAAAAAAATGCTAATTTTAATCACTTTATCACTTGATTGGATATGCTAAAACATTTATTTGTTTGCCGTTTGTAGTATTTGAGTCTGCATCACTGAACTTACATAAACATCTGGTTCTTCTACAGAGAAAAAGAGTTTGTTTGTTCGGTTTCATCTGTCATTTCATCCAAGCAAATCGGATTGGAGAATCACTATCAGTGAAGCAGCCGGATGTTCAAATCTCTCAAAAGAAGACAGATTGAAGCATGTCTTCTCTAGTTTACCTTAATACACTCTTCATTGCTTAATTGGGTCAGAAGCTTTTGTTAAAACATCTGCCGAGAACAGACTATAACATTAGGCAGGGTTACACACTGTCATGCTCCTGTCATGACAGTTTCCAATATCCAATTTGATTCTCTTCTGTTCTGCTCCAGAGCGTTTATGCAACACTTTCATACTGCATACTATGCAGTATAAAGTGTACACTCCTGAGCATTAAAAAGCAAAAAGATGGTCTTAAAAATTGTCTTAACCACAAATGTTGGTCAGGAATTTAGCTACATTTAATCAAATGCAACACTTAAAACCCATTGCTGTCTTGGAAAAACATCACAGACAGAATGTTTTTGGCAGAATATGGGAAGTTGTGCGGAGTGATAAATCACACTGAAACACAAGTTGCACTCTGGTGATGCTCCAGAGTAGTGTCTTCGAAAATCTGGTGAGATAATAAATGCATCTCTACCACAGTGAAGCATGGAGGAAGAGGTGTCATTGTGTGGGGACTTCTGAGCAGCTGGTCTCTGTGAGATACTTCACTATGAAATGTCATTTAATGCTTTGAAGTACATGAGAATTTTGCAGAATAGCTTGCTTCCCACAAATGAAAAGTTGTTATCTAAAGAGGAATGATCAGATATTATTTTTCAACAAGACAATGCTCCTGCTGAAATTGGAAAGACATGAAGGGGCTTGAGAACAAATCCATTAGGCTCATTCATGAGCCCAGAGTTGAACCCTAGAGTGAATAGTTGATCTCACATTAAACTAAAACCAACTGGGAGACATTTTTCAACTACTGTTTGATTCCCATAATCAATCGTTGTTTAAATTAACTATCAATTAATCGATTAATCGTAAGCCTTAATTCTGCAATATGCGGCAGTAAATCACTGCAATAAATCATACATACACTCACCTAAAGGATTATTAGGATAATGTTCAATTTTCACCTGTTCATTTTCTCATTAATACAATTATCTAATCAACCAATCACATGGCAGTTGCTTCAATGCATTTAGGGGTGTGGTCCTGAAAAGACAATCTCCTGAACTGGAAACTGAATGTCAGAATGGGAAAGAAAGGTGATTTAAGCAATTTTGAGCGTGGCATGGTTGTTGGTGCCAGACGGGCCGGTCTGAGTATTTCACAATCTGCTCAGTTACTGGGATTTTCACACACAACCATTTCTAGGGTTTACAAAGAATGGTGTGAAAAGGAAAAACATCCAGTATTCGGCAGTCCTGTGGGCGAAAATGCCTTGTTGATGCTAGAGGTCAGAGGAGAATGGACCGACTGATTCAAGCTGATAGAAGAGCAACTTTGACTGAAATAACCACTCAATACAACCGAGGTATACAGCAAAGCATTTGTGAAGCCACAACACGCACAACCTTGAAGCGGATGGGCTACAACAGCAGAAGACCCCACTGGGTACTCATCTCCACTACAAATAGGAAGAAGAGGCTACAATTTGCACAAGCTCACCAAAATTGGACAGTTGAAGACTGGAAAAATGTTGCCTGGTCTGATGAGTCTCGATTTCTGTTGAGACATTCAGATGGTAGAGTCAGAATTTGGCGTAAACAGAATGAGAACATGGATCCATCATGCCTTATTACCACTGTGCAGGCTGGTGGTGGTGGTGTAATGGTCTGGGGGATGTTTTCTTGGCTAACTTTAGGCCCCTTAGTGCCAATTGGGCATCGTTTAAATGCCACAGCCTACCTGAGCATTGTTTCTGACCATGTCCATCCCTTTATGACCACCATGTACCCATCCTCTGATGGCTACTTACAGCAGGATAATGCACCATGTGCCCAGGATGTGCATCCCACAAATCTCCATCAACTGCAAGATGCTATCCTATCAATATGGGCCAACATTTCTAAAGAATGCTTTCAGCACCTTGTTGAATCAATCCCACCTAGAATTAAGGCAGTTCTGAAGGCGAAAGGGGGTCAAACACAGTATTAGCATGGTGTTCCTAATAATCCTTTAGGTGAGTGTATACAGGCCTACTCAAAATAAATGCAATACTACAACTTACATTTGCACAAAACAAAAGGCTGTGAATGCACACGCAAACGTATAGTCATGAAGGTGTAACTCTAGCCTTTTAACGTAAAATGGTCCCAAACATACAGTAACTGGTGTGTTTGCTTCATTTTTCCTTGTGTCTTCTTATGTATTTAGCGGCTGAGCAGAATGCACGCACATGACATTGCTTAATTGACGAGCAATGTAATGATGATAAATGTAATGATAAAAATTAAACTTTCATATATTTTAGATTCATTGCACACCAACTGAAATATGTCAGGTCTTTTACTCTTTTAATACTGATGATTTTGGCACACATCTCATGAAAACCCAAAATTCCTATCTCAAAAAATTAGCATATCATGAAAAGGTTCTCTAAACGAGCTATTAACCTAATCATCTGAATCAACGAATTAACTCTAAACACCTGCAAAAGATTCCTGAGGCTTTTAAAAACTCCCAGCCTGGTTCATTACTCAAAACCGCAATCATGGGAAAGACTGCCGACCTGACTGCTGTCCAGAAGGCCATCATTGACTCCCTCAAGCGAGAGGGTAAGACACAGAAAGAAATTTCTGAACAATTAGGCTGTTCCCAGAGTGCTGTATCAAGGCACCTCAGTGGGAAGTCTGTGGGAAGGAAAAAGTGTGGCAAAAAACGCTGCACAACGAGAAGAGGTGACCGGACCCTGAGGAAGATTGTGGAGAAGGACCGATTCCAGACCTTGGGGGACCTGCGGAAGCAGTGGACTGAGTCTGGAGTAGAAACATCCAGAGCCACCGTGCACAGGCATGTGCAGGAAATGGGCTACAGGTGCCGCATACCCCAGGTCAAGCCACTTTTGAACCAGAAACAGCGGCAGAAGCGCCTGACCTGGGCTACAGAGAAGCAGCACTGGACTGTCGCTCAAATTTTGCATGTCATTCGGAAATCAAGATGCCAGAGTCTGGAGGAAGACTGGGGAGAAGGAAATGCCAAAATGCCTGAAGTCCAGTGTCAAGTACCCACAGTCAGTGATGGTCTGGGGTGCCATGTTAGCTGCTGGTGTTGGTCCACTGTGTTTTATCAAGGGCAGGGTCAATGCAGCTAGCTATCAGGAGATTTTGGAGCACTTCATGCTTCCATCTGCTGAAAAGCTTTATGGAGATGAAGATTTCGTTTTTCAGCATGACCTGGCACCTGCTCACAGTGCCAAAACCACTGGTAAATGGTTTACTGACCATGGTATTACTGTGCTCAATTGGCCTGCCAACTCTCCTGACCTGAACCCCATAGAGAATCTGTGGGATATTGTGAAGAGAAAGTTGAGAGACGCAAGACCCAACACTCTGGATGAGCTTAAGGCCGCTATCGAAGCATCCTGGGCCTCCATAACACCTCAGCAGTGCCACAGGCTGATTGCCTCCATGCCACGCCGCATTGAAGCAGTCATTTCTGCAAAAGGATTCCCAACCAAGTATTGAGTGCATAACTGAACATAATTATTTGAAGGTTGACTTTTTTGTAAAAACACTTTTCTTTTATTGGTCGGATGAAATATGCTAATTTTTTGAGATAGGAATTTGGGGTTTTCATGAGCTGTATGCCAAAATCATCAGTATTAAAAGAATAAAAGACCTGACATTTTAGTTGGTGTGCAATGAATCTAAAATATATGAAAGTTTAATTTTTATCATTACATTATGTAAAATAATTAACTTTTATCACAATATGCAAATTTTTTGAGAATTACCTGTATATATATATATATATATATATATATATATATATATGTATGTATATATGTATGTATGTATGTATGTATGTATGTATGTATGTATGTATGTATGTATGTATGTATGTATGTATGTATGTATGTATGTATGTATGTATGTATGTATGTATGTATGTATGTATGTATGTATGTATGTATATATATATATATATATATATATATATATATATATATATATGTATGTATGTATGTGTGTGAAACAACTAATATAATGTATACAATGTATTTCAAATTGTAAGTGAATAAAAAAGAAACAATTGTCACATGTCAATATGCTTCATGTTTAATTCAGTGAGCGCCGTATATGGTTATGTTTAGGCAATTATGCGTAAAAATGTCTTCATAAAAATCTTGGTTAACATCACTTTCTGTTCATTCATTACACTGAAAATAGAATTCAAAATTGATACTATTGCATTTTAGTATACAGTATTCAACACTGTGCTTTGGATAGTATATGCACATATTCTATGCATAGAACATTTGCATACTGTGCACAGCATACATTCTGTCTGTCAATAATAATAACTGGCATGACATTCTGAATATAACCAGAGTCTTAATTTGTTTGCAGGAAGTCACTGTGGATCTATTGATGGTTGGAATTAATACGAGGTGTGCATATTGCAAGAGTCACAGCTTATGGGAAAGAACCCAACAGGTAACTGTAGTCAATTTGGTAGGTAAATTATTAGCAGGCTCTTGTAGGTATTAGCCCATTGTGTCCAAGCCTGTCTGTCAGCTGGAGTGCAATACTGTAATTAAGTGCCTGGATCTGCAGAGCATGTAATCTCCTGCTTCGCACCAGTGATGCATTGCACTTTGGGAGTTGTAGTCAGCCACAGGATTGATGGCTGCCATATGTAGTCCATTTATCACTGGGTTTGTTTGAATTCCCTATAAAATGAGACAGGAGCAGCAGAGGGGATGGACACAAACACACACACACACAAACGTTGGCACTGAAGTACAAAGAAAGTGTATGTGTGTGTGCATGAGATGTTCACTTATATGACTCCACCAAACACATGATTCTAGACAGACAAATGAAACAGATCAACCATCAATCTATCACTTTATCCATACTACAAACTTGAGCTACATGAGTAATCGTTAAAAGATCTTATTATGGCTTTGTCTATTAAACTTTTAACAAGTACGATCACAGCGAACATTCAGATTTGCATTACCACTGCCGTTGTCCCAGAGATAGGTATGAAATGTATAGGTATGAAAAGACTGTTTATCAGGCTGTTTCATACCTACAGGACTGTCTCTGGGTCAGTGGCAGTGGCAAGGCAGATCTGAACCCAGCAAGCAATAGCCGACATTTCACCGTCTCGGTTAACTATAGACCCAATAATGTCTGGCTATAAGTAACCCAACTTTAAGTAAAAAGTAAAACCCAATTTTGCCCAAAATAACTTGCGAGATGTATGATATTCCATGATGAAAGCAAAGTCAACAGTGATAACAAGGTGTTTGGTTTCATTTCTTTGACATTTCTTTGTTCTAGATGACTAGTCTATTCTTGGGCTATGATTAGACGTCTATTCAATTTTCACTGATAGCCCAAATTTTGCCTTGTTTTAGGCTAGACGTCAGGGCTGTGTTTGGACGGCTGTTAGATGACTTTTAAATGCAAAACTGCTTGCTGGGAATGCTTGCTGGGAATGAGTCATTGAATCATTCTTTCAAACCGTTTTTCTTTTTCACTGATAGCCCAAATTTTGTCTTGTTTTAGCCTAGACGTCAGGGCTGTGTTTGGATGGCTGTTAGACAACTTTTAAATGCAAAATTGCTTGCTGGGAATGCTTGCTGAGTCATTGTATCATTCGTTCAAACCGTTTTTCTTTTAAATAATTAATTCTAATTAATTACATATTTTTAAATATGCAATTAATTAACATTTTGTCAGAACCTCTAGTAAATTGCAAGTGATTTATTTAGATCTCTATTTAAACAAAAAATTCTCAATTTATCTAGATTCATGCAGCTTCACTACAAAACAAAACAGAAACAAATAGATCTAACAGGCAGACAAATAGAATGACAGACAGAAAAGAAAAATGGTGTTAGATAGAATGCAAACAGACAAAAATAATTATAAACGAAGAACAGAGAATGATGTACAAAACTATATAAATAGAGACAGACCGACAGACAGAAGGATAGATAGAATGGCAGAAAGACAGGTGGAAGGAATGGTAGATAGAATAATGGACAGAATGACAGACAAATAGAAGTTTAGACAGAACAACAGGCAGACAGAATGATAAATAGACAGACAGATGATAGAACAACAACAAACATAATGATCAAGACAGACAGAACGGCATGATGGACAAAACGACAGAAAGACAGGTAGACAGAACAGAGTGAATGACAGACAGATTGAATGATAGATAGAACAACAGACAGATAAAACAAATGATACAAGAACAAACAGACAAATAAATCAATAGAAATAATGACAGACAGATAGAAGTTAGAACAACAGACTTACAATAGACAGAATAAGACATACAGAGAGAACGACAGACTAACAAACAGACAGATAGATAGAACAATAGATAAAACAATGACAGAATGACAGCCAGACTGAATGATAGATAGAATGAAAGAGACAGACAGAACAATAAAACACAGACAGAATGCCAGACAGACAGAATGGCATGACAGATGGACAAAATGATAGACAGAAAGACAGACATTAGACAGAACAATAGATAGAACGACATTCAGACAGAATGACAGATAGAACAACAGACAGACAGAATGACAGAGAACAACAGACATTAGACAGATAGAATGACAGAGAGACAGAACAACAGACATAATGACAGATAGAACGACAGACAGACAGAATGACAGAGAACAACATAATGTACATTAGACAGATAGAACGACAGACAGACAGAATGACAGAGAACAACATACATTAGACAGATAGAATGACAGACAGACAGACAGACAGACAGACAGAACGACAGACATAATGACAGATAGAACGACAGACAGACAGAATGACAGAGAACAACATACATTAGACAGATAGAACGACAAACAGACAGAACGACAGACAGACAGACAGAATGACGGAGAACAACATCCATTAGACAGATATAATGACAGACAGATAGAATGACAGACATAATGACAGATAGAATGACAGACAGAGAGAACGACAGACATAATGACATAGAACGACAGACAGACAGAATGACAGATAGAACGACAGACAGACAGAATGACAGAGAACAACATAATGTACATTAGACAGATAGAACGACAGACAGACAGAATGACAGAGAACAACATACATTAGACAGATAGAATGACAGACAGACAGACAGACAGACAGACAGAACGACAGATATAATGACAGATAGAACAACAGACAGACAGAATGACAGAGAACAACATACATTAGACAGATAGAACGACAAACAGACAGAACGACAGACAGACAGACAGAATGACGGAGAACAACATCCATTAGACAGATAGAACGACAAACAGACAGAACGACAGACAGACAGACAGAATGACGGAGAACAACATCCATTAGACAGATATAATGACAGACAGATAGAATGACAGACATAATGACAGACAGAATGACAGACAGAGAGAACGACAGACATAATGACATAGAACGACAGACAGACAGAATGACAGATAGAACAACAGACAGACAGACAGAATGACAGAGAATGACAGACAGAATGACAGACATTAGACAGATAGAATGAAAGACAGACAGAATGAGACAATGACAGATAGAACGACAGACAGACAGAATGAGAGACAGAATGACAGATAGAACAGACATTAGACAGATAGAACGACAGACAGACAGAATGACAGACAGACAGAACGACAGACAGATCAAATGACAGATAGAACAACAGACAGACATAATGACAGATAGAACAACAGACAAACATAATGACAGTTAGAACAACAGACAGACAGAATGACAGAGAATGAAAGACAGACATAATAACAGATAGAACGACAGACATAATGAAACAGAATGACAGACATAATGACAGAGAACAACGGACAGACATAATGACAGAGAACAACAGACAGACATAATGACAGATAGAACGACAGACAGACATAATGACAGATAGAACGACAAACATTAGACAGAACGACAGAAATAATGATGGATAGAACGACAGACAGAACGACAGACATTAGACAGATAGAATGACAGACAGAATGACAGACACAATGACAGATAGAACGACAGACAGACAGAATGACACAGAACGACAGACATAATGACAGTTAGAATGACAGACAGACAGAATGACAGAGAATGAAAGACAGACATAATAACAGATAGAACGACAGACAGACATAATGACAGAGAACGACAGACAGACAATGACAGACATTAGACAGACAGAACGACAGACAGAAAGAATGATAGAAAACGACAGACAGACATAATGAAAGAGAATGACAGACAGACATAATGACAGATAGAACGACAGACAGACATAATGACAGAGAACAACAGACAGACATAATGACAGATAGAACGACAGACAGACATAATGACATATAGAACGACAAACATTAGACAGATAGAACGACAGAAATAATGACGGATAGAACGACAGACATTAGACAGATAGAACGACAGACAGAATGACAGACACAATGACAGATAGAACGACAGACAGAATGACAGATACAATGACGGATAGAAAGACAGACAGAATGACAGATAGAACGACAGACAGAATGACAGACAAAATGACGGATAGAACGACAGACAGAATGACAGACACAATGACAGATAGAACGACAGACAGAATGACAGATACAATGACGGATAGAACGACAGACAGAATGACAGATAGAACGACAGACAGAATGGCAGACACAATAACAGATAGAACGACAGACAGAATGACAGACAAAATGACGGATAGAACGACAGACAGAATGACAGAGAACGACAGACAGACATAATGACAGATAGAATCACAGACAATGACAGATAGAACGACTGACATTAGACAGATAGAACGACAGACAGAATGACAGAATTACAGTGGTTCAGTGGACTAGTGAAAAGTTGGTAAAGAACTTGCTGCTCATAGGTGGCCTTATGCTTTTCTAATGTGAGTGTGGGTGTGTTTGGGGGTTTCGGCTGGTGTTTATCTGTGCAGTTGCTGTACGTGGGGGTTCTGTAATGATTTGCCCGCACACTGAGAAAGAATTGCCTTGTTATAGCTGACTGACCACTAACCACAAACATACACACAACACAGAAGACTCTCTATCTCTCTGACACAAACAAACTCTCAAATCACAAACTCAATTGTTCTTACTCTTATATTGAAGAGAAATGGCCACAGACATGTATCCGTTTTTGCCCTCTTTCTCTCTCTCTCTCTGCCTGTCTTCCTCTCTCCTGTCTCTCTTTCGAATACACACCCAGAGCAAAAGGCTGTGAACAACACCCAGACCGTTCTCTAAAGCCGCTGCATACGAAACCTCTCCGATAAGGGAGGGTGTCTTCTTTCAAAACAGCTTTTAGCACTCATTTCTTGGAAGTGCCTCTCTTGCTTTCCTTCTCTCTCGCTCTCTCTTGCTCACTCAGTCTTTGGCACTGTTTCACGTATCAAGAGCTCCTCCTGCTGTCTGGAAACTGTGCCTGTGGCTCATCTTTCTCCCTTGTTAACCGGATTCAAATGACTTATGAATTTTCTTAAATTATTTATCGACTAATTTCCATGATGTTTACCAGGAGTTTATTAAGGGAAGCTGCCCTAACACGGCCTTGTCAGAATCCATCACTTTCCGTTTAAAGTCCCTTTCAGCCAATCATTACAGAGAAGAGTCTATTCATTTAAACGGTTGACTCAAATAAATGATATTTGCTCAGGTTTTGTCGCCTGATTAGTTGGCTATTAAGTGTGATCTCAAACATTTGACTGCTTACAAGATGGTGTTACTGGCTTCTATTCTGGTCCTTCAAAAAAAAACAGCAGTTCTTGACTCCAGAGTTTTCAAGTGTGCATATGCCCGCAACAGATATGAAAGGGACTCTGATAGCAGCACGTTATTCATGTTTCTGAATAGATGTATTATGGCAATGAGAGAGAAAGGGACTGTTGGTGCGTCTGTAGTCGGCCGCCTCTTTCCTCTCTAGACTGTTAATCCTATTTGGTGTGTGCAGTGAAAATGGCTGTCAATAGTTTAAGCTGATAAGCGAGAGAGGCAAAGGGTTTAACCACAGACCTCCAAACAGAGTCTGGTCTCCACAGAGCAGGGATAGAGTACTTTCATTCCCCTTTTCCCTTTTTCCCTTTTTCCCTCTCTCTCACTTACGGTCTCATTCCTCCTGCACTCTGAATCATTCCAGCATTGCAAAGAAGCTCAGGGCGAACAGAAAAAATCGTTTTTGTAAGTCATTTTATTCACTTCTCCCTTAACACTCATACACTCACACCCACTCGCTGAGATAAACGCATCGCTTTTGATAAGGTCAGACTGTATGCTGAACAGTTCTTAAAAACAGAAATACTGCATATATACTACATCTCAAGAGTTAATCCCAGAGGTTAAAGAGATCTGGGTCAGGAAAAAAGCCTTAAATAAAGAACGTAAATAGAATATAAAATGAACGATACTGTAATAAAACACAGTCTGGTTGCACAAGCTCACCTTTCTGATGGACAGCGTAGCATTAAAATGCCCTGTAGTACTTAATGTAACTTATATTGCACTCATTAATATGTTACCGGCTTTGAAAAGCCACATGTGGAGATCTGGGTTACTGCATGTAGCTAATGTTACTTTGCTTTGCTGTCAAGATAGATGATATCTGTTCAAGGCACGTTTCAATCCTCTAGATGTTCTGCGGAGTACAGAACACAATTGTGCAGTGGGTTGAGTTGGAAAGCATTGATCTTGAATCTGACCCCTGCTGGAGGACATGGGTAGAATTTCCATTTGAGAAAATGGAAAGACTAAGACGTTGAGATATGGGGGTACTTTATACTGTTAGGCACTTTGATAGGTTGAGATACTGGCTGGGTATTTTCCTTTTTTACTAGGAAAAGGTTAAGATTTCTAATTCGGATACATGGACCACTCCACATCAATATATACTAGCATTCAAAAGATTGGGTTCAGGAAGATTTCTTTTTTCTTTTTTTGGAAAGAAATCATTTTTATTCAGCAAGGACACATTGAGTAAACTGATCAAACGTGATATTATCCACTAAAATATTAAACACTCTCAGAAAAAGATACAGTGCTGTCACTGGGGTGGTACCCTAAGGTACACAAGTCAAAATGTACATATTTGTACCTTACTCATCCTTAAATTGTACATATCAGAACTTTAAGAGTGTGTATTAGGACCTTAAAAGGTACATATTAATACCTTTTCGGTTTAAAAATAATAATTTTTCACTATATCCTCTATTAAATAAACGCTGCCTTGAGCAAAAGATACTTCTTTGAAAAAATTAAAACAACAGAGGCCAAGCTTTTAAACTGTAGTGTAGGAATAGTTCAAACTAAAATTTAAAATCTTTATTTACTCACCTTCATATTATTGTGAAAAACAAAAGACTAATTTTGAAGAATCTTAACATAAAGTTTCTATGAAATGCATGGAAAGGCATCATTTAAGCTCCAAAAAGGACAACACCACAAATGTCTTTTGAAAATGAAGTCACTTATAATCTGTAACAGATTCCACTGGATGGCAAGTTTGAAGGTGAACCCAAGTGCAGTTTATTAACCCAGATGCGTGACCAATCCATTAAACATAAAGAGACTGGTCTTGGACTTGGACAAATGAAATAATGTCAAAGGCATAAAACCGGCAATCCACAGATCTTTGCTGGAGGGGAAGATTATCAATTGATAACATATTATAAATAATAAATGGGCATTTTTGACCAGTGTAATAACATAAACGTGACTAAATAATAACAGGACTTTTGGGTGAACTGCTAAATTTCATTCACACAAAGTGATCATATGGCTTCAAAAGTCTTATACAAGTCATGCAGAGTACTTTCATGGTGCATTTTGTCCTTTTTAGAGTCTAACAGCCCTTGGTCACCCTCTACTTTAATTGCAAGAAAAAGTGGACCTTCTGCTAAATATCCCTTTTTCTGGTCTATGAAAAAAATCATAAAGAGTTTGAGCAGCTTGAGGGCGAGTACATAAGCAGAACATTTACGCCTTGAAAGATGGAAACAAGTATGTTTTTCTCTCTGGCAGTAATAGAGGCATTTTTGAGATGGCATAAGCAGGAAAGCTGAGGGGGTCGGCATTTGAGGGCGATTCTTTTCCTTGTGAAGTTGGCGTGATTGAAGTGTGAAACCTCTAATAGAGAGCAGGAGCACCGGAGAAAGCAGAAAAACAGAGAACAGAATATCACACGCATACAAAGAAAAACACCACAGTCATCAATAAATATCTGTGAGCAACTTGTTTGCTCTTCTTAAGGTTGTATGTTTGTAGACGTTACTTGCCCTTTAGGCTGTTAGAGATGGGGGTGGTGCAAAAATAGCAGCTGAAAAGAGAATATTATAATAATGCGGAGAGGGGCTAAGAAGAAAAGAGTGAGAGAGTCAGCTTGAGAGTGGGATATAATGTTATCATTAGGCTCAAATGTGGTCTCATAGGGCCTTAGTTAACGACTCTGTGTCTGCGCTCGGAGTGTGTGTGATCATTTGAGACAACACCTCTTCATTTCTATATTCCCCATACACTACCTCATTACTGTATCTCAGCCATCAGACCAACACTTAATTACCGCTCCCTCTACAGAGCTCGCGCTCTTTCTGTGCGAAAGCATCCGCAGAGCAATAATACTCACTTCTCTTCTGGAGTTTCTCGGCACAAAGTGATCATGTGTGCCTGCTAAAGCACCTTGACAGGAAAATGCATCATCCATAGTCCGAGTTCCCATCAGTCCCTGGCATGTGCGTTCTTGTGGTTTCTATCGCACATAGAAGGCTCACGGGAAGCCTGCACACTAAAAGAGAAAAGGGTCGGCGAGCGGGAGAGAAAGGGAAGCGAGGGACAAATCTGTTTCTTTGGTCTCTGTCCAGGTGACTGTGGTGCTCCGAGACCGTGTGAGCGGGATGATCCGCGCTTGGGCTAAACTGTCCTTGGGAATGACGCCACGTTCCCCATCAGCCAGCCCCGACAGAGCTGGCAGAGCTCCGCATGGGCGGCACTTTGGAGAGTTGACTTCGAGGCGAAAATGGGAAACGGAGAGAAGGGATGAAAAAACAAGAAAGAAAGCATGAAATGAGATCAAGTCTTCGTGTTTGTCAGAGCAGTCGGGATGTAGAGGCTAATTAAGAGATGGATAACAGAGATTAGAAAGAGTGAGTGAAAGAAAGACGCCATTGCGAATGGATTGAGGATGGATTAGGTACCAACACACTATGATGTGTTTTGCTTTCACGCACACACAAAGCACAACCTCATTGTAAGTTTTTGCCTTCCACATATTAGGTTGGCAAATATCCTAATATTGTCTCATTTCCAAATTAGCAGACACTTTTATTCATAGCTATTTACAATTAGCTAACCGGATTAATAGTTAAGCAACTGTCTTGCTCAAAGGGAAACTGCAAATTAGTAGGATGCTGACACATTCATCCCTCAAAACCTTTGGTTTGAACCTCCCACCTTAAGGCTGGAAGCCTGAAGGCACCGAATAGTTATTTCTTGTGTGGTTGCACAGTGTTTACAATATGGAAGCCAGTTTCCACCTCAGAATAAAAAATAGAAAATAGAATGGTGCAGGTATGACATCAGAACATCATTTTCGAGATTTTCCTGTATGGAGTTTTATAATGTTTTTTGTAAAATAAAGCCTGTGGTAAACATAACTTACTTTGATGTTTTGTTCTACAACATAAATAACACACACCCATTGTGAAAACACACATTTTAAAGCAATGTTCATTTTTGAAAACGTACGATTTTAATAAGTAACTAGATAAGACAGTTGTATCTGTAACATTGTAGAACAATACTTCAAGAGTATCGTCAAGGTATGTTTACCACAGAAAAATTTCAAAGAAACCAGCAGCGAACTAGACTTCTGGGTTCTGACCCCATATTTCTTATTTTAAAGGCATAATTCTGAGATATAAAGTCACAAATGCAAGATATAGTTATGGTGTGAGAAGTCGCAAATACCTTTTCAAAACTATTTTTTACTCTAAAGATGCAAAAAGGCTTCTATATTTATAAAAATGGCAGCTGGGGTTGCCTTAAATTAACCATAAAATTATCACAGGTACTCAGGATAAATGGCAAGTGATATAATGTTAATATACTTGAATCTACCAATATTTACCAAAAACAACTTTTTTCACCTTAAAATGTACTGATAACCACCATGATAATACAGATGGTCCAATAGAAAGTTGAATCAGAGTTCATCGTAAGCGGCCTGTCCATAAAACATGGCCAACATTTCTATACAGAGGGTCATTATACACAGCGACATAAACACAAAGACAAAACTTAATTATTTCAATTAACAAAGTGCCCTATGTGCATAACTGAAAACAAAACAAAAATTGTATATAATATATAATAATGTGATGTCATGTCCTTTTACTGTTTGTTATTTTTAAATTATATAGTAATTCACAGTTTTTATCAGCAAAACGCATGATCTTTTTGTTCAAGTTTATTTCAGCTGAAATAATTTAATTCAAGTGTTTATTATAATGGACAGCGTACTGAGTGATTTTTATTTGGTCAAAAAAAAAAGTCTGAAAATCAATTCCAGGGGACAAATATTTGACCCTTAATAGTTTATTTCTGACTCTGGTCAGGTCTAATGTATTTTTCAATCCTCATCCTACTACTCTTCCAAAAGTGCTCTCAAATCTCCATCAAGCTGCTACTTCTCTATCAGCTCTATATGTATATCCACATCTGTGCAACTGCTCACATAAATTTACATCAGTTACAGACTGAGATCGGCTTGTTCCGTTTCACGGGAGCGTGGAAAATGCCATGCTTGACAAACACTACAGGGACAGAGACTACATGCGCTCTCCAAGGCGAGAATCACAATTAATACTGCTCATACTAAGGATTTGGAAAAACTCTTTTTGGAAAAAAAAAAGAAGATATTCTGACGAATGTCGGTAACCACTGACTTTCATTATATAGACAAAAATCTCACACTATCTTCTTTTATATCTATCTTATATCTATTGGTACTTTTATATCTATCTTCTTTTATGTTCCGTAAAAATTAATTGTGTATAAAAATCAATTTGGGCTACATAATAATGCCTCAACTAGCCCTGTTGAGGAGAGGTCAGACATTGCTTTTTACCTGGAGGACAATATAATGGGTGTTAATATTCAATAAATGTACATTGAAGGAATGACCTAGACTTCTGATTGGGACAGCAAGCAACAACCTAGGACAATCTACAGTTGCAACCACTAGGGGTGGGCAATATACCGGTAGAGACGATTAACCGGTAGAAGTTTGTCAACCGGGAGAGATTTTGGTCTATCGTCTCTATCGGGTTACGCAATAAGCAGCAAAAGAGCGCTCTTGAGTGCACGAGTTGGGCTTAAACAGTTAAATACACATACTTATGTGTAAAAACGCCAGCTGTTACAAGTATCCTCGTAAACAGTCATTTATGTCTTAAGTGAACGCAAACAGTTGAGAACACCCATGAGTATACTGGATCCGTGCATTCAGACTTAAAGTGACAGCAGCCTGTCATTAATGTTAATCAAACAACAAAATAGAAAACATCTGTCACTGCTCTTGACTCAATCACTTTTGTCTCACTTAATAGAATAACAGAATAAATGTATTTATTAAGTAATCAAATTTAAACTATTATGTCCCCTGTATGTTTAAAGGGGTCATGAACTGAGGAATCAACTTTTCATTCAGCTTTTGATATATAAAAGTTCATCATGATATACGAATATCCTGCAAGTTTCAGAGCTGAAAACTTCCTTGTAAGTCAAAGAAAAGCTTTATTGACAACAGGCCCTCAGAATATGCCAGCCCTTGATGTCCACATGTGGTGAAACACAGCCTCAGCCAGATTCTGTAGCCCCGCCCACCTACTTGTTGAGCTATGGATGGATGGTGGGGAAGCCAGTTCATGACCCTTTAATGTCAAACATGCAAACGTTTCTTGTCTCGTCACATTCATTTATAAATTACATGAATCATGATTGCATGTATAAGTTGAGTAGTTTGTATCACTAGATAGTCTATTAGCTGAGCATTTCTATCATAAAACAGTTGCCTAATACTTACATCTTTCCACTAAACGAACTCTAGTTGTGACGTGACAGTGACAGTTAGACCTACCTTCTTTGATTTGATTGGCCATCTCGATCATTTGACGAGCGCTTAAAACTTGTTGTTATGCTAAAAACAAACAGCTTTACACACTCTACACTAAAATGATAAGATAAGACAAATAAAATGAGAAAATCTGAATTCTAATTCTTCTGCAAGGATTCAAAAAAATCCTTGCAACCAATCCACATACCCACCAACCCCACCCCACCAAACCAAACCCCTCTGTCTCCCACCCCTATAGTAACCACACAGCAGCAGACTAAAAGCCGCCCAGAACTGCATTGCAATGCCCTTTCAATTATGCTGACAAGCTTTGCACAGACAAGCAACACTAAATGTAAAAATCTAGTTTTTCTTCCACTCCTTCATGTAAATTAGGATCTGTGAGTGTATACTTATGCAGTGATCATGTTTAGCTCAGCAACAGCATTTCTCCATTTATAGTAGATGTGACAGATAGAAGGAATGCTATAGAGTGTCACAGGAGTCCTTAAACCCAGAAACAAAAAAAGAAGTATTTTTCCACCTCCGTTTCCATTGTCCAGAGTCAATGGATTTTTTGAATGCATTTTTTTTTGTTAAATACCTGAAATAAAGTCTGTTGTTAACACAAGCTTAAGATATTTTATTCTACGACATACAATACATCAGTGATGCCTCACACTCTCGCTTTTCTATATACTATAAACTATTCTAACAAACTTTCCCATTTGTAGATTTTAAATAAAGATTGAAAGAGCTTAGTGGTGGTGACATTGAATTCATGCAATTTGACATGCGATTATCATTTGTGAAGATTATCTTGAACAAAACGCTTAAGAATAAGAATCATAAAACTTTGGTTGGTCACAGAGCTTATTTTGTGAAATAATCCAAAAGCCAATGGAAAAATCCTATTGTCTTTTTGTGGAGGGAACCATGGGTGATGCTAAACTCTGGGTTGGCCTGCAAAAATACGTCATTCTTTCAGCACTGTATTGTTTGGGGAAGAAAAAGATAATCAGGATATTGCTGGGGGTTTGGGTTGGCTGTAAAAGAGACATTTTTTGATCAACTCAGTGAAGAAGTGGATGAATCTAGATTCTTGTCTACCTGTTCTTTTCTACTAAATGTGCTGTAGTGAAGTCTGGAAATGTCGAAAATCATTCATCCACAGAGACAGGCAGGATTTTTATATTTAAATATTCTTTTTGCGGCATAATATTCACAGACACGTCTATATCATCAGATGCGTTCTCAGGTATCGAAATTTGGCACCAATTGATTTAATGTGAATCGGTACTTGGTAATACCGATGTAATTCGGTGCCCTTAAAAGTACAGAGTTCGGTACCCACCCTAGTCATAATAATTTACATGTTACATACTATAGGGTTAGGGTTTGGTTTAGGTTAGTTGCATGTAATTAAGTACAATTTATAGAATCTACATTTAATGTGTAACAAAGAAACTGTAAAATAAAGTGTCACCAAACCTGCTACTGGTACAGCAAAATGCTTACTGAACAAGGACAGTAATAAAAACACAAAAGGTATAATCTGTGTCATGAAATCTATAAAGGTGTTTAAAGTGTGGCATCATAAGAAAGGTTGACTGCAAAGAGGTACAATAGAAGGTAAATAGTGGGTAAAACCAATAAAGGTAATTAACCATGTGCATCAATGTTTTCCTGTAGCTCAAACACCAAAGTCATGGGTTCGATTCCCAGGGAAAGCAAGATCTGATAAAAGAAGTCACTTTGGATAAAAGCATCTGCCAAATGCATAAATGTAAATACCGATAACATATCACCTAGAGACCAATTACAAAGAAAAGCAACAGCTACTACAGACAAAACAACAATTATGACAAAAGCTCATGTGAGAGCATGTGGTGTATGTGTGTGTGTCCCAACCAAGTGTAAAGAAATGATGGTATTTAGGTGACAGAGAAAAGCGAAATCCGAGGGACAAGGATCTGTAGCTTATGGCGGAGAATTTGGAGCCACATTTTCCCACCGAGCCGCTTGTGGTGGCGCAAGACACACACTCACACACACACACACACACACACACACACAAAAGCCTTGGTCTTATTTGGGGAGCTCAAAAGCAGATGGCTGGGTCACTATGTGTTTGTTTGTATGCCTCCACCTAACAACACCAACCTACACCATCCATCAACACCACAACCACCTCCATCTTCCTCCACGGAGAATAAACACACACACACTTCTAGATACAAACGGCCATAAGAATATTCCCCTGAGAGCCAAGCAAAAATCCTTCCACTCTGTCTCTCTCTCACACACATTTTTAGACTGCCAAAAGCCTTGCTGAGATGTTGGCACAGATGCAGCGTCACAAAACACTTCCATAAATGAATTCTGTCAAGACACACACACAGACACATGCTCGCCAAGCAGCCCAGGCATTTGCTAATTTGTTGGCAGAGTGATGCTTCTTCAAGTAGACTCTCAGGAGAAGTTCTTGTTTGCTAACAGCACAGCAACAAAGCGTTGACAGATATGACTCTGGCCTGCTGGTATGAAACTCGTTTTTAGAGCCTCGTACGTGTTGTTTTTTTTTACAAAGCCATCTGATCCTTGATCAGTTGGCTGTGTATCATATCACAAACCTGTAGCTGGCTACTGATCACTCTTGTTTAATTCACACCTGTGATGCCTGAACACTGAAACTGTTTTAATCATAAAAGATCATGTGAAGAGGCTGAGTGATCAGTGAAGAAGGATATTTTGAAGGAACTTTTTAATGGCAGGGGCCATCAAACATGACAATTTCCCCTTTGTAGAATATAACAGCAGCCATATATTCATAATGTGTAAAGATGCATTTCAACTGTGTAGGAAAAATATATATTTTTCAAAAAATCTTTAATTAAATCGTAATATTAATATTAAGATAATATTAAGAATGTAGATTTTGTCTTATGTGGCAAACTAGGGCTGTTGATTTGACAGTAATATCAAATTCAGTAAATGTGTTGAATTATTGCAAGCATAAATAAACACATTTAATTCATGTTTTAAGTTAAAATGATAACTATTGACAGCCTTAATAATACATGTAGTAAAATGATCTCATTACCGTCCCCCAGGGTTAACTAGTCCCCAGTTTAAAAAAAGAAAGAAAAGAAAACAGACATATAACGTTTTAAAACAAATAATTATAATTATACTTATTTATACGCTAAATACATTTGTTTATATTTTAAAATAGCTGTTTTTATAATTTTTAAAATGTATAAGTTTAGTTATATATAATTTCACTGCTTCTAGACAGTTATGAGTTTAGATTTTTCTCCTGTGAAAAAGATATCAGTAATTTCATGGTGTTTCCTTTAGAGTTTCAAATTGTGCCTACATTTGACAAGACACTAAAA